>SNQJ01S0037254.1:28189-54088 GCA_010110895.2 Picea sitchensis
TTCCGGACCCCCCCCCCTGCTTAAAGGTCGGAAAGCAAGGGGGGTCCGGAATCCAATATGTGCCATCGATCTGGGCGTGTAAATCTGGACCGCCCGGACTTGCTTGCTGCTTACCACGGGCGCATTGTCGCTCGAAACTTTGGACAAGTGAGTTTTTACCCCTTCTTTTGCATTCTACTCCCCTATACAAGAAATATCGCTAACACTTGGCTAAAGAAAAGTATATTGGAATATCACCCTATGTTTATAGCCAACAAAAATAACATCCTAACTCACAAGTATTAACTATGAGTTCTTAGGCTAGTCTTTTATCAACAAAAAGCTTGCTGGAAATTCACTTTTTATGTAATTTTCTGAATATAATTGCTGAAATAAATGTAAGAATAGAAGTAAAGACACCAAGATGATAATCAAGACAGATGAGACATAAAGCAATCCTTTATTTCATTCCAATTCATTGAAGAGTCATTTTCTTTAAAAAATATCATACAGAAATCTTGGACCAAAGTCAAACTTAGACATCCCTGATGGAACATACAAATGGACCTCTGACAGAAAACCAAAACTGAACTCTAAAAGCTAGATCAACTTGCCACAGTTTGTTGCCACTTGACTCTACACAATAGCCTTTATCAGTCATAAAAATTAATTCACAAATAGACAAGTCTACACAGACTATCAAACATAGATCAACACCTCTGAAAAACAAGTGTCTGAATGATTTGATTCAGCCCTAAATATTGTTGTCTACAATAAGACCCTGTTATCAAAAAAGAGAATTAGGTTGAAATGAATATATGAATGAATGAAAACTGAACTATCTCAACATAAACTCAAAGATCAAACCTTAGCATGCTTATGCTTCTATCCTCCTCTTGTTCCTCCCTTTCCTTTTGCTTTTAACAAATTAGAATTGGTTGAAGTAGTTGAACCAACTCATTAGTTAAGTTAATTAAAAGACTCAACTAACTTTAGTTAGGGGGAAAAGTAATAAGCATAATAAGGGTCATAAATAAATAATAACTAGTAGGTGCGGCCCCTTGTAACTCTCTTTAGTTCATAACAATCATAACATAACCATTAGTTAAGAAAAACACACCTCCTTGTGCCTCCCATCAACATATTTACTTTTGGCAATTTTAGCTCATGAAATTTGAAATTATTTCAAAAATAATACTTATATATCCAAAATAAAACATGTTTTCCAAAGATCCATGAAGTCAACTTTCATAAAACAATAGATAACATAAAACTCAAAAGCCATATTTCCCAATCTGCGATGCAACCTTTCCCTGATTGTTGTTGTCACCTCTTGATTTAACTGAATTTTCCTTTGGCGGTGCAGAGCCTTTAGGCCTAATCTCGCTGATCACGTCAGAACAATTGTCCCTCAAATGCATCTAGGAAGAATGAATTTGTCAGAGCCATTAGAGGGTGAGGAAGGGGCATCAATGGATTTTCCTTTATCCAGGGCATGGTGGGCCTCAATTTTCAATCTCTTATTGGCATGGGAGGATTGCACTGGCGAGTGGTTAGGGGTAGCTTGGACAATGGGGTTCATAGGCGGAGGAATAGGAAAAGACAAGTTGGGCCAACTACGATGTTGGGAGACGGTTGGGTGGAAAATCTCCTTTCATCCATCATTTTCAGGGACCTCGGGTTGTAATGAGACATGAGGAGGTAGAGGGATACCGGGTGCTTGAGGGGATTGGAAAGGAGGCCTTTTAGGCCTAGGTTGTACTATTCCATGCCCAATCCAATTAAATAATTCGGCATTGAACAAATGGACAAGCTCTTTTGAATCAGTATCAAAATGTATGGAGAACCTAGGCCTTCTTGGGCCTCGGTTCCAGTTACCTCTACCTCTGTTTCCTCAACCATAGCTACCTCGACTGAAAAAAATCATCCTGCATGCCTGATCAATTAGAAAATAGTCTTTTAAATAACCATACATGAAAACTCTTTAAAAATATGAAATAGATTTGGCTCAACAATGTATCAGATTCATGGAATCCAATCCACACAAATTTGTTCATTGTTAATCAATGAGCAGGGGGGTGAAAAAGGGTTCTGGGATATGTGAGAGGGTTGTATTGAGAGAAAATATGATATAATGAGGGGGGGAAAACATGGTCACTGCTCAATGACAACAACAATCAACTGTAAAACAACCAATAAAACCTCACTGCAATCCACACAAGACACTACCACTTCCATCTACTTTAACATGGAAATTCTCTTGACTGTAATCAATCTCAGAACAGGGAATGAAAAAAATGAATATGGTAGGTTACGAGGTTTGTAATTAGAAGAAAGTGAAATAATGGAAGGGAAGAAGAATCATTATTGTTCATGAAATTAATTAGGTGATCCATAACCATTCTGCGAAAGGAGATGCATCCACCAACAATCATTTGACCAAATAATAATTCTTGTGAATTTAACTAGTTCATTGTTCATTAATCAAATATCCAACATAGTGCCATCACAAGACAATATGTATTTTGCACAGTTTGTAAGAGGTTTTTCTCCATTCATTCACATACCTTGCATTTTATAACAATTTACGAACGGTACCCATTTCCAATCTGTAACTATCAAAATCGACCATTGCCCCTGCATTTCTTCAATCCACAAGAATACTTCAAAGGTCATGTGTTCAAATTAACAATGAAATCACTATCACTACAATCAGGCTTATCATTTAAATGCAATGATATTCGTTAAACATGTATAGGAAGTAACCAAAATAATCAATACTAGATTTCCACACCCGAAAAGAGAATTAATCATACAACCCACAATCACCATTTACACACAAGCTATGCACAAGGTAATTTTCCCAGGCAATGTAGTTCTTCCACTGTAAAACAAAGAATTCAATGTGACTTAAAAGCTGGGCTACCCATCCAACACGATTGTCGTCAATGACATGCCTTCTTTAACCAGTGGTCGAATGCAATAAATAAACATGCTTAAAACTCTGTGGGTATCCCTGAGGGTGAAAACCAGGCTATCCATACCACACACAGTGCACAGCTAACAAAACCCCACGCTGCAACATTTACACTTAACACAACAAACACACAGTCACGGTAATAACTCAACATATCGATTGAGCCATTGATTTAATATAAGATTGCATCGATTTAGTCACACCATGATCAGCTATGTTGTGTACACTTAGGCCTATACAATCAAAAAGCGTAAGGATGCAGTGGATATACTTTCTATAGTTATCCGGTTCAATAATTATTCGGCCCCAAATAAAACCATATTTACCATGCCCAATATTTCTTTTGCAAAACACCATACACACAAAGCGACATGCATGAGCAACACCAAGCATTTGTAACTGATGCCAGCTATCATCCAAATAATCATTAATGCAAATACCAGTGACTGTATATCAACCAAACAATTCGCCACTATTGTAGAAAATCAATCAATTGAACAAGTTGTGATAGTTATGCATACCCAGGCATCCAATTGAATCAGGGTGATTGTATTTTTGAAATTGCAAATGGAAATGTAGGGTTTATCATTATTATCACAGAGGAAGTAACTAAATTCCAAAACAATAGGATTGCCATACGACCAAATGGGTGAATTCGTATTCAAAGTAATCTACCATACATTCAATCCACAATAACCCGTGGAATCTTGACAGGCATGACAGTCTCCTCTACAAAACTCCAGAATGGAGTGTTAAGGGTCTACTATGTATCCAACACTAGGGAAATTGAGCCCACTCTTCATAATGGTGGAAAATTCAATGCCAAGGGTATGCACACAAATAAAACCATGATTCATTTGTGGACATGTATCAATCCTTGACAGGGAGCCATAACAAGAGGTGAGGCTCCCATTCGGCCTGGAAATTTTATTTATGCATGCAGGGTATAACCCTCATGTTCTTCGCTCAAACTACATCAGTACTAAGGTGAAGACAGGGTAGATTTAAGAACAAAACACTCACTTCATGACCCTTAGTGGTGGAAACAACCAATGCCAAAGTGAGCACACATAGTGACATAGAAAACCTTCGACCATTAAATCCATGAATTCCAGAGACTGGATTTAGTGACAGTGTGTGAAGATAGCTATCCACCCAAGACTTAAACAAAAACCCTCCACTAAAACAGTAGTGGTAACAAAGAGCTATCACCCAGGAATACCAATAACCTCTACGAACTCAAAATTATTACAGGAAGAACCATCCACTCTTCATTCAAGAACCAAAATCTCACACAGTTGAAACACTTAGGAAAACACAAACCCATACACTTGAGCCAATAATCATTTCATAACCAGAGAAGAGTCACGAATGGCCAAAAAAAGACATACATGTAATCAAATTCCTTAAAATGAGAGTTGGTCGAGCGTTTCCTTCCCTGCTAAAAATTCGAAGCATAACCACTACAATAAGATTGAACAATATCCCAACTAGGATGGTGGATAATAGGACGATTAAAGGTGATGTGCAGTAAATGCACGTCGCCTCCACCCACAATGCATTGACTCATTAGTACATGCCAACACATTTAACCATTAACCAAACTCTGCGTTGGAATCTACACATATTACTTGCCAAATGTGTTTTCCACATCATATATTCAATTCCTTATTATATAACTCAAACAAAATTGCATAAATATTAACACCCATCAACTTGTCAAATGAGCCACCGATGTTCAATCTATCCAGATATACCATATGTATATCAGCCACATAATTCAATTAACCATTGCATAACCATTAGTACTATCACCTTGCCCAACGCGCCACCAACGTTTCACACCATATGCATATTAAACATATAATTCGATCACAATTTCATAACCATTTACGTGTTATCTAGGGCTTAACAATAATCATCAAGTATTTTCATGCATGTAGTATAGTTAGGATAGCTTTAAAATCTTCCCCTTGCGATTGTTTCTCATTTCCTTCAAGTTATTCACATGTGATATTGCAGAACTAGGTCCTCTTCCCTTGCATTTGTTCTAGTATTTTTCCTCTCTCAAAACTACCCTTCATGTAATTTTACTAACATGTTTGTTATGCAGGTGCGATAAGAATAGAAAACAATGACATTGATGAATTGCATAGGTTGTAGTAACATAAGGAATCAACACTTCATAAGCTCAATTCATAACCAATAACAACAAGATCTTCATCAACCATGTGAGCCGTGTTGCACATCATCTCAACATAGAAAATGAACATATATGCTCTCCAATAGTTCAAGGGGGTCCCGCCTACTACTAGTATTATTTAGTTTGTGGGAAAAACTTCGTTGACAATTTTAATCATCAACAAATTGGCGAATCCACATGAAAATTTGTTTCCAACAGATTTAGAACTCAAAACTCATGGTTTCATAGACCAAGAACTATAATTTTAAAATACGTAGCCAAAATGATTATGCAACAGGGGGAAGTGAGCGGATTTAAGGGAAAGATGACCGGGAATTTGGGAATAATTGATGAAAATTGTTAAGTATGAGGGGTTTTTACCACTGTACACATAATCATTCAATTGGAATATGCTCTTACTTTCAAGGAGGAAAAATCATAGACTTTCTCTTAAGATCTCAATGGATGAAGAAATGGCAAGGAGAAGTGGGAAATATCCAATTCCTTGTAATACAACGATGGAAATATGTCACAATTTCGAGGGTCATTTAGAGGGAACATCATAACAGTTGTGTAAGATTGATCGTTATCAACTAACAATCTTTTGCAGGAGTGTCACTGTGGTGAAATTGATCCAACATTCTATCTTGACCAAACACTAAAAGATGATAAAGACAAAAATTATAACAAAAGTAATAATGCAAAAATTAAAATAGCAGCAATAAAAGACAGAAATGAAGTGTAGCAGGGAAAAACTTAACTTACAAAGCAGAAATCAGAGTACTGTAAAGCAAAGAAACGAAGCACAAAAATTGAAAGTAGAGCTAGGATACTAGTGTATAGAAATCCAATCAGCATTAGAACATTTCACGCTGGTCCCTGGTAATACTTCAAGCAAGGACTATTTGTGATGTAGGAAAACCATTGTCTCTGTAATTCCTTTAAAATGTTTGAGTTAGTTTCCAAGACAAAAGAAATCTGGAAATGACCCAACACTTGAAATTATGATGTAATTATCACCCCCTTGACGCACATGATTAAATCATCAAGATAAGCATGGAGACTGACCAATTCATTGGAAGTGGTGTGTATAGGCCTTTTAAAGGAGGTACTTGCATTAAGTGAACTAGAAGGCAGGCATTTGTAAGGCATAGTATCGAAATTAGTAAGAAAAGTCATTTTGTAAACCTTTTCCCCTTTTACCTTGATCCTTTTGTAACCCAACAAACTGTCAAGTAAGGGCCTTAACTGTGGCTCTACTACTTGTTGCGAAAATATTCCCACATTGAGAGGAGGGGAGGGATTCCTCATAATCACTTTCCTGAAGGTTCAAAGACTAATATAGGTTCTAATAATATCAGTGATCCTTGAGGACGGTTCCCAATTTGAAACCCACTCAGGGTGGGCTGAAAAACACATTCCAACCCTTAATAAATCTCTCACCTCCCTTCGAAAGGGTGCCTTCAGTGAATAATTAACAAGTTCTTGTTTTTTCCCAGCTAGCTTCATAATATGTCGAACAACACCAGGATCAAAACCAAAAAGATCCTCATAAGACCAAGAAAAAACCTTTCGACATTCACCAAGTAGCTTGGTGGACCCCATCTCTTTTCTAACCGAACATTGGACATTTATTTTAACATCTGTTGGAGATTTAGGTGTCCTAATGTTCAAGAGGATGGTTTCAACCACCTTCTTTTGTAACTCATTTTTTTGTGTTTTTCTTTGTTTCCTACAACACTCAATGAAAACAAACTCTCAAGAGGAGTCAAACCCTCATGAATCTCATTACTTTCTGTGTATATAATCTCCTCAGGCTTAAGAGGTTCATTTTTAATGACAACACAAATGCTCTCATCGTTAGGGATGGCCTTCCAAGATCCTTCCTTTTCAGAATTGTATGAACGATGTAGATATTGGAAAGTACAATCAGGCCTATGAGGCAATATTTGTTGAGTAGTAGAGGTTGCAAAGATAGCTAACCGATCAACCATTGAATTCAACTCCTTCTTAACATGAGTTATGTTGAAAGATAGAAGGGTCGAGACAAGTGCTCAAACAGTTTGGGAGTATTGTTCCATCAGCTTGTCACTAGGAGAGCATGTCTTACATGTCAGGTTCACAACAAGCTCAGAATTTCTAAAAACTGAAAGGTGACCACAACCAAGATTAAGGGCATTCTCAATGCCTAACAATAAATATTTGAATTCAGTGGCATTGTTTGAACAAGCAAACTCCAACCTATATGACAGATTATGAATTTTTCCTACAAGGGAAACCAAGGTAATACCAGCCCCATTACCTTCACTAGAGAATGAACCATCAAAGTGCATATGCCATATATCATCATCTAAATCATTTTTTTCCAAAGGAATGTTATCTTCTTCAGCGAAGATGGAATACACTCCTAGGTATTCTTCGATATAGTTTATGCTAGATTGAGGAATACTTTCTATGTAGGGTGATATTCTTCCTTCTCTAATGACTATAATCTTCTTACCATTTCGAGGAACCGATAAATGTGTCCCATCAAGTGAGAGGTATCCACCTTTTAGGGCTTTCCAATATCTCCCCAAGATAATTGAATAATTTCTTATAGGCATATCAATCACCTGAATACTGAGGGTTGTCCTTATCTCAGGATGAGCACATAAAACCAAGGTTACATCTTTAATATCGCCTATGGTTGTTTGTTGTAGACTATTATAGGAGAGCATGCTTCTGTCGTTTTCATTTTTACAAGACAAGCCTAGCTCTTCCATAATAATCTTCTACATGACACTTGGGCCTGAACCACCATCAATGAGGCAACAATGGGCAATCGTATCCATGATTTTTACAGAAATATAAAAAGGGGTTTTTTTACAGGGTATATAAATTTATTTACACCTACTTTATTTATAGAAGAATCCTCTTCGTCTACCTCTTCGGAGAGATTGGATACAACGAAAGTTTTTCCTTCCATGAATTGTTTCAAATGCATCTGTTATTCAGGGATGAAAACCATGTCTAGGAGGGTTGCATCTACTTTGATGTTGGCCAGTTGATTCAAGATATTGTATTTAGAAGAGGGAAGAGGGGGAGTGATTCTTTGAATCTCAGTAATTTTAGGAACCTGGGGCATAACAACAGTTGAGGATGAGATCGGGCTAGAAGAACTATGAGGAGGGTAAAATTTACCCTTGGGAGCATAGGATTTGTTCTTAGTATTAATAACCATGACATCCTCTGGCTCTACAAAATCTAGGACATCGATAGTAGCTTCTGGTCTTTTACCAAATATCTTATCTCTTGCACTCTTCGTCACCTCACATGTGGTTTCTTCATGGTGTTCCTCGCAAAAGTTACACCAACTCTGAGGCAAGATAGCCTTAGGCTGAAAATTGTCTTCAACTGGATTTCTAAACGGGGGTGCAGAAGAGGATGAAGCTTCAGGGGTGAGAGGGGAGACAATACCCTTCCACTCAAATGCTATCATATGATTGTTCATATATTATACTAGTTGTAAGAGAGAGTACATATTTTTCTGTCTAACTGATTCTCCTTGGGGTAGACCAGTTCATTCAATTTGTTCTTCATACTCTGAACACGTATTCAGAGTGGAAATGAGATTATCAATGGATTTTTCCTCAAGCCTATGACGGTAGGGGGAAGACAATGCATTGTATTAATGCATGAAATCGGCTTCGTTCTGAGGGCGGATAAGTTCAAGGATTTGATTGTACAACTTGGTGAAACACAAGTTGAAAGGCTTGATGGTCTCACCATATTTATAAGTGATGTTATTGTGTTCCCTTAACTTCTCGGTAGGGATTTTAGATTTCCCATAAGTGGATCAGAACCAATATATTAAATCCTCCCAAGTATATAAGATATTAGGAGGAAGGTCAAAGAATTTGGTCGCAACCTTTCCTTCCAAGGAATTGACGAACAAGTGCATGCAGGTGTCATTGTCGTTGGCCCCTATTTTATGACAAGCATTAGAAAATGCCACTAGGTGGTCATTGGTACTGACAGTGTTATTCCTCAAAAACTTAGGCAGGTGCTCCTTAAACTTTGGAAGTGGACGAGTAACAAGTGATAGGTTAAGAGGAGAGGACACATGCCATAGTGTGGTTGTGGCATCTTCTTCGAACTGAAAATGTCCATAATTTTTAATGACTTTGGTGGGATTTGTGGTATATTGGATAGGGATATGGTGGCTATATAAGCTACCGATCACTGATGACGATGAATATTGAGAAGAGGGAGAAATTCCTGTGCCACCAGAGTCTCCACTAGATGCCATCTTGGGGATGATAAATGAGGGAAAGAAAGACGAGTTGGATGAATCAGATAAATTCCTCCTTAAATCACTTTGTTGGACAGATAACACTACGTTTCTTCTTCCTATTTCAGCAATAGGATTGATTTTAGGTGACAAGCCCCTTCTTCTTCTAGAAGCACGAGAATATAAGGACATGAAAGAAAGGCCAAAAATAAAGAAACAAAAGGTTATTGTTGATTTCTCGGTTGCCTACGTCTAGCTTCCAATTGTTCTTGAACACTAATATCTCATTCAATTGCTGCCCAAGAATAGTTAAGCTCAGCACGGGTCCTAGCAGTGTCTAAAATAGTATGAAACAAGTTCAAAGCAATGTTGGTCTGGTCTTGGAGACTGGGCTCAAGATTGGGATGCCTCGCAACAGGAATAGTCATTAATAGCACAACAATCAAAGAATCAATATCAGAAAAGAAAGATGTATCGATGAAAATCGAGTATAAAAATTAACTGGAGAGATGTCGAAGATCTCCCCAGTACGGTCGCCAAATAAATGTTGAGGAAAAGATATGAAATAGTCTTACTCAAGAATTTTCAGACTTTACTTGGCTAAAGAAAAGTAGATGGGAATATCACCCTATTTTTATAGCCAACAAAAATAGCATCCTAGCTGACAAATATTAATTACGAGTGCTTAGGATAGTCTTTTGTCAACAAAAATCTTGCTGGAAATTCACTTTTTATGTAATTTTCTGAATATAACAGTTGTTGAAATAAATGTAAGAGAAAAATTAAAGACACCAAGATGATAATCAAGACAGATAAAACATAAAACAATCCTTTATTTCATTCCAATTCACCAAAGAGTCATTTTCTTTACAAAAACTCATACAAAAATCTTGGACCAAAGTCAAACTTAGACATCCCCGATGGAACATACAAAAGGACCTGACAGAAAACCAAAAATGAAATCTAAAAGTTGGATCAACTTGCCACAGATTGTTGCCCACTCATCTCTGTGCAATAGGCTTTATCAGTCATGAAAATTAATTCACAAACAGACAAGTCTACACAGACTATCAAAGATAGATCAACACCTCTGAAAAACAAGTGTCTCAATGATTTGATTCAGCCCTAAATATTGTTGTCTACAATAACACCCTGTTATCACAAAAGAGAATTAGGTTGTGATGAATATATGAATGAATGAAAACTGAACTATCTCAACATAAACTCAAAGATAAAACCTTAGCATGCTTCTACTTCTATTCTCCACTTGTTCCTCCCTTTCCTTTTTCTTTTAACAACTTAGAATTGGTTAAATTAGTTGAACCAACTCATTAGTTAAGTTAATTAAAAGACTCAACTAACTTTAGTTTGGGGGGAATTAATCATCATAATAAGGGTCATAAATAAATAATAACTAGTAGGTGGGACCCCTTGTGACTCCCTTTAGTTCATAACAATCATAGCAATCATAACATAACCATTAGTTAAGCAAAACACACCTCCTTGTGTATCCTATCAACATATTTAATTTTGGCAATTTTAGCTCATGAAATTTGAAATTATTTAAAAAATAATACTCATATATCCAAAATAAAACATGTTGTCCAAAGATCCATGAATTCAACTGTCATAAAACAATAGATAACATAAAACTCAAAATCCATATTTCCCAGTTTGCGATGCAACCTTTCCTTGATTGTTGTTGTCACCTCTTGATTTTCTTGAATTTGCCTTTGGTTGTGCAGAGCGTTTAGGCCTAATCTCACTGATCACGTGGGAACAATCATCCCTCAAATGCATCCAGGAAGACACAGATTTGTGAGAGACATTGGAGGGTGAGGAAGGGGCAGTAGTGACTTTTCCTTTATCCAGGGCATGGTGGGCCTCAATTTTCAATCTCTTGCTCGCATAGGAGGATTTCACTGGCGAGTGGTCAAGGGCATCTTGGACAATGGGGTTCATAGGCAGAGGAGCAGGAAAAGAAAATTTAGGCCAACCACGATGTTGGGAGACTGTCGGGTGGACAATCTCCTGCAATCCATCATTTTCAGGGACCTCGGCTTGTAATGAGACATGAAGAGGTACAAGGATATCGAGTGCTTGTGGGGATTAGAAAGGAGGCCTTTCAGGTCTAGGTTGGACTATTCCCTGCCCAATCTAATTAAATAATCTGACATGGAACAAATGGCCAAGCTCTTATGAATCATCTTCAAAATGTATGGAGAACCTGGGCCTTCTTGGTCCTCGGTTCCAGTTACCTCTGCCTCTATTTCCTTAGCCATGGCTACCTCGACTGAAAAACTCATCCTGCATGCGTGATCAATTAGAAAATAGTCTTTTAAATAACGATACATGAAAACTCTTTAAGAATATGAAATAGATTTGACTCAACAATGTATCAGATTCATGCAATCCAATCCACACAAATAGTTTCATTGTTAATCAATGCGCAGGGGGGTGAAAAAGGGTTCTGGGATATGTGAGAGGGTTGTATTGAGAAAACATATGATATAATGAGGGAGAAAAAACATGGTCACTGCTCAATGACAAAACCAATCAACTGTAAAGCAACTAATAAAACCTCACTGTAATCCACACAAGACATTGCCACTTCCATCTACTTTAACACATAAATTCTCTTCACTGTAATCAATCTCAAAAGAGGGAGTGAAAAAAATGAATATGGGAGGTGACAGGGTTTGTAATTAGCAGAAAGTGAAATAATGGAAGGGAAGAAGAACGATTACTATTCATGAAATTAATTAAGTGATCCATAACCATTCTACGAAAGGAGATGCATCCACCAACAATCATTTGACCAAATAATAATTCCTATGCATTTAAATAGTTCACTATTCATTAATCAAATATCCAACACAGTGCCATCACAAGACAGTATGTATTCTGCACAATTTGTAAGAGGTTTTGTTCCCTTCATTCACATACCTTTCATTTTATAACAATTTACGAACAATACCCATTTCCAATCCGTAACTATCAAAATCAACCACTGCCCCTGCATTTCTCAATCCACAATAATACTTCAAAGGTCATGTTTTCAAATTAACAATGAAATCACTATCACTGCAATTAGTCTTATCATTTAAATGAAATGATATTCGTTAAACATGTATAGGAAGTAACCAAAATAATCAAGACTAGATTGCCATGCCTGAAATGACAATTAATCATACAACCCACAGTCACCATTTAGACATAAGCTATGCACAGGGTAATTTTCCCAGGCAATGTAGTTCTGCCACTGTAAGAAAAACAATTCAATGTGACTTAAAAGCTAGGCCACCCATCCAACACGATTGTCATCAATAACATGCCTTCTTTAACCAGTGGTTGATTGAAATAAATAAACATGCTTAAAACTATGTGGGTATCCCTGAGTGTGAAAACCAAGATATCCATACCACACACAGTGCACAACTAACAAAACCCCACGATGCAACATTTCCACTTAACAAAACAAACACACAATCACGGTAATAACTCAACATATCAGTTGAGCCATCAATTTAATATAAGATTTCTTTGATTTAGTCACACCGTAATCGACTATGCTATGCACACTGAGGCCTATAAAATCAACAGGCATAAGGATGTATTGGATATACTTTCTATATTTATCCAGTTCAATAATCATTCAGCCCCAAAGAAAACCATAGTTGCCATGCCCAATATTGCTTTTACAAAACACCATACACACAACATGACATGCATGAGAAACACCAATCATTTGTAACCGATGCCAACTATCATCCAAATAATCATTAGTGCAAATACTAGTGACTCTATATCAACCAAACAATTCACCATTGTTGTAGAAAATCAATCAACCGAACAAGCTGTGATAGTTATGCATACCCAGGCATCTAATCGAATCGAGGAAGAGGCCCTTTCCATTAACAGTACTGAGCTATTAACATAAGGAGGGTGACTATATATTTGAAAGTGCAATTGGAAATGTAGGGTTTATCATTATTATCGCAAAGGCAGTAACTAAATTCCAAAACAACAGGATTGCCATATGACCAACTGGGCGAATCTGTATTCAAAGTAATCGACCATACATTCAAACAACAATAACTCGTGGAAACTTGACAGGCATGAAAATATTCTCTACAAAACTCCAGACTAGAGGGTTAAGGGTCTACTCTGTAGCTAACACCATGGAAATCGATCCCACTCTTCATAATGGTGGAAAATTCGAGGCCAAGGGTGTGCACGCAGAGAGAACCATGATTCATTTGTGGACATGTATCAATCTGTGAAAGGGATCCATAACAAGAGGTGAGTATCCCATTCAACCTGGAAATTTTATTTATGCACGTAGGGTATAACCCTTGTGTTCTTCGCTCAAGCTACCATAGTACTGAGGTGAAGACAAGGAAAAATTAAGAACAAAACACTCACTTCGTGACCCTTAGTGGTGGAAACAACCAATGCCAAAGTGAACACACATAGTGACATAGAAAACCTTCGACCATTAAACCCATGAAGGCCAGAGACTAGATTTAATGACAGTGTGTGAAGATAGCTATCCACCCAAGACTGAAACAAAAACCCTCCACTAAACCAGCAGTGGTAACAGAGAGCTATCACCCCGGAAGTCCAATAACTTCTACGAACTCAAAATTATTATAGGAAGAACCATCCACTCTTCATTCAAGAACCAAAATCTGACATAGTTGCAACACTTAGGAAAACACAAACCCATACACCTGAGCTAGTAATCATTTCATAACCAGAGCAGAGTCATGAATGGCCAAAAAAATACATGCATGTAATAGAATTCCTTAAAACGAGAGCTGGCCAAGAGGTTCCTTCCCTGCTAAAAATTCAGAGCATAACCACAACAACAAGATTGAACAATAGCCCGACTAGGGTGGCAGCTAACAGGAGGAGTAAAGGTGATGTGTAGAAAATGCACATCACCTCCACCCACAATTCATTAAATCATCAGTGCATGCCAACACATTTAACCATTAACCAAACTCTGTGTTGGAATCTGCACATATTACTTTCCCAATGCATTTTCCACATCATATATCCAATTCCTTATTATATAACTCAAACAAAAATGCATAACCATTAATGCCCATCACCTTGTCAAATGAGCCACTGACGTTCAATCTATCCAAATATACCATATGTATATTGGTTGTTGGCACAGGGGAAGACCCAGGTTTCAACGCTACGAAAATGCACCAACAAAACCCTATCAACCGACCCTTTCGGCAACACCTGCGAAGAAGATGAAGTCTCACCCGAGGTAGAGGCAGGGGTGGTTGCAAGACTCCAATGTCTACAACCTTAGCTGGGACATAGATCTGTGATTGTAATACTTAACAGAGAACTTAGCACCGATAGTTCATCAATATGTAACCAATATCTACTCTGTAGATAAAACAGAGCATTGCAGAACTTATTCAGATCTAATGTGTCTAAGCACTCCACATAAAAACATAGATTAGATATAGCGGATTCAAGCACTAAGCACATTCATATAGGTCATATCTAGCATTCATATTCATTGTAAGCACAAATCATAAACAGATCTATCTATATATATCCAAGCACTTAGCAAGTAACACATAAACACATCAATACGTTGCACAAAGAAGAGCAACACAACATGTGTGTGGTTCACCCCCACCTTGGGGCTACGTCCACCAACTCTTCTTCTTTATTATCTTTGATCAAGCTTATGACAGGCATAGAGAATCCAAGTCTCACTCCACAGAGGAAAGGAGATCTGCGCACCTCGCTAGATCCTCCTTCCTTGCGTTATAGCACAAAGCCTTCCATAATCGGTTACAACCACTTGCACTTAGCTATGAAATTCTCTCACAGTATGCATAAAGCATATACAAACCACATTTGCACTTAGCATACTTACAACTGACTCTTCATTACATCACCTAGATATCTATTTATACATTACAAAAGTGGGCCTAAGCATGGGTAAACCCATGGGCTAACATTCCCTACCCTTTACATAATCTCAAAACCCAAAAAGGGGCCAATATCCCATGATCTTTGCTTTGTCTTTCTTTCCATATTCGATAGCCTGTCGAAGTCCCAAAAATATGTCAAACATGACCAAGAACCCTCAAAACTTGGTCAAGGGCCAACAAGCCCACAACACTTACCTGTGACTCATCCCGAGTCACTCTGGTCTGGGTAGTTCTACTTCAAAATCCTCAAGCTTGGCTCAAGCTACTTGGACTTGTTGTTGTGCCACGGCCTCTTGTTCAGTGAACTCCTGGATGACTTTATCGTTGACAGGTCCCTCTAGGCGTTGTTATTCTATGGTGACAACCTACTCTAGTTCTTCTCCTCGACCTTCAACCTCTGTAAACAATTGGTAAGCCTTATCTTGTACAGGTTGGAGTATCTGAGTTACTTCCATAAATCTTCTCTGAATAGTATGGATCTGTTGTTGGGTGGTGTGCTGCTCTTGAGATCTCTTCATTCTTTCCACAACTGGCAGGGCCTTCAACTATGCCTATAGTGTCTCTGCATGTTGCTTCACTTCATGGAGCTGCGACTCTAGTGCCTGCAATTATGGATTCTCGATGAGTTTCTCATACGTCTGGGCACTTCGGTTACTCAGCTACTTTCATTCCATGGCAAGGGCCTTTAGTATCTCAACTACGCTTCAGGCAGTTGTTTCTCTTTGATCCCTTACATCTTGCAAAGTCTCTGGCACTGTGTGGAGATCTAAGTCTGCTATGCATTCTTGTAGCTTTTGGATATCTTTGGTGAGCTAGTCTACTTGGTTCGTGACTCAGTATTCTGCCTTTATTTCAACGACTATCACAGAGTGAAGTGCTCTGTTGACCGCTTCTTTTACTTTAAGCTGCTCCGCAAACAACTTTTCTTTTCCTTATTGCATTTGTGATTTTTCTTCGTCGAAATTTGCTTGGAGAGAAATTGTTTCTTGTTCTGCGTTATTCTATAAGTAGGCCTTGCACTTGCTTCAAGGCCTGGGTGGCTTGATCAGTTTCTTCTTTTGCTCATCGAAGGCGAGCTTCGACTGTATCAGCTAGTCTGTGGAGTTGGGTTGATGCATCTCCCAACTCAAGTTCTCCTGATGGCAGAGGCACACTGGAGACTGCGCGAATGGACTAAAGTGATTTTTGTACCCCTCAGAGTTCAATATCAATTCTATCATACATTTTCTCATGTTTGGCTTCTTGTTTCTTAACTATTTCCAGTGAAGCATCGTTCAGGGCTGCTATGATGAATTCAAAATCATCAAAGGTGAGGACAGTCTGCATCTTGGTCATGGTGGCTTTTGATTTCTTCCTAGAAGATGGTTTCCGGGGAGAAACCTTCCTCCTCTTCAAGGAGTCAATCTCGTATCTAGGCGGTGTTACTTCGCCTTTATTTTATTCATCTTCTATGCCATTTATCTCTTCTTCGTCACCTCCTCACTCTGGTGATATGGAAGCAGTCTTTACTGAGGCACTGCTTAAATCTTGGGCTTCTTCAGTCTTCTTTGTCCTGCTGGGTCCAGGTGTATCATGCGCAGTTTCTAGGTTGTTGAGGTCGGATAGCTCGACAGGGTCTGCTGAAATAAGGAGGTATGTTGACCAGTCCTTAGTGATCTCCTCCATATCCTCTTCCGTCATCTTGTAGTATGACTTCAACTGCTGCTTATGTTCATCGGCTCACGCTGTAATGTATATGAAATGTCGATCTGCACTAAACTTCATCAGGGGCCAAAACTGGTGTAAAGTGTTCAGAGTCATGCGAGGCTCGGATTCTATGGCTCTCTTCAGCTGAAGGTAATAGGTATGAAAAACAACGTTCAACTTCCAGTGTTTGTTCATATCACTCGAATACCAGAGTGTAGTGAACTTCACTTCGAGTATGGCTCCATGTCGGGGAAGGTCGCACCTTCCAGCATCTACCAGGCAATAAAGGAAATAAGGATCAAGAGCCAGCTAAAGTGAAATTCATGTCATTGATCTTGTGCTTCTCTGTAGTCTAGTTCCAACTGATTTACTAGGTACTTCACCCAGTTCATCTGCATGCCTTCCACGCACTTCCCAACGAGGTCAATGACAAAGCCGGTGACTTGTGTAGGTCAGTTCTTCCTTAGTAACTTCCCTACAATTAGCTGACAGGTGAGGTGCACTGCGCCATTCTAGATGGAGGCTACCTTGTAACATCTTGTTCCCTTCTCAACATCGCCATAGGTGTCCTTGATCTTCTGTGCTAGTGCGTGGTCCATCGATTTTCTGGGATAGAAATCCTTTGGGTCAAGTCCTTTCATACTCAACCTTGTGATCCTATGGATCAATGTTGGATCAATTGTAATACAACGGTTTAGCCACAAGTAACCACCATGGTAGAAGGAAAGTACCAGCTTGACACAGGCATTGAATTCGTGATGTCTACCAAAGTGTCTTCATGACGTTTAGCAGGGTGGACTGTGCGAGGTTCATCGTCCAGGACTAGAGGATTATCCTCGAATTCTTCCCCTTTGTTCTGGTTAGGTACTTGTACGGGGTGAGCATGTTATATACCTTTCAATCTCCGAGGTTGAATTCGCTGAACTTCAACACTGCAATCTTGTCCTGGTCTTTTCGAATTGTGCGTATCCCCTTTGGGAGGTATGCAGTAACCAAGGTGTACTCAAAATCTGGGTACGCTATCACATTCACTGCACCAGACAAAGGTGGAATATAGGTGGGTAATATGGTCGGTATGAGCTTTGCATTCACTAAGTCATCCATGTGCTTGGTTCACTTTTCTTCTGATGGTCGGGATGGTCCGGCTTCACGAGCAGTCGATGGAGAGGCTTGAATTGTTCTTGCCGATGAATCTTGTACCCCTACTGACATACCTCTCTCATACATGACTCTTTCAGTCATTAGGTCAATGAGTACTTCCATCACTGATTATTCAACTGCAGTGAGCTCTTCGGACATACTCTCTCGGGATTGAATATATCAAGTTCAAGAGCAACCAGTTACTACAACGGAATATATGGAAATAACGCAAAGATCACTATGTAATATCAACTTAGTCTGTGGGTTCAAATTCTCGGTTAGAAAAAGTGTTCTCGGTGCATGGCGCGACGAGATAAATAGGTAACTCGATAAAGGATCTCTTGCAACGAGTATGGAACCTTCATTAACTATGTTATGTCTGTTATGGCATGGTCCAATGGTCTAGTGGCGAACCATAAATTCCATTCTACCCATTCAGAGTGTCAGTCGAATGGTTATAATGTACCCAATGGCTATATTGCTTCGCCATGACGAAGTTCCATGTGTCATTGTTCTGATATCCCGACGAAGTTCCAATTTTGCAAATTTTCCTTCTGCGAGGTTCCTTTTGGATCCTTCTGTAACTTATCTCTCTTCTTAATTATCTTTCTAACCTTGTTTCCAGTGAGCTTCGTCTCGGTATTCCTTTTTCCATTCTAATTCTTATCTTCTTTTGACATAGTTACTTCGCGCTATGGTGATTCTTTCCTAGGATTCAAGGGTAATATTTCTTGTCTATCTGGATTAGGTACTTCAATTTTATGTGGGTCTTGTAGTGTTCTTTCAACATTGATATCTAGGTCTCTAGTTTTAAATAACTTCGATCTATTCTCATGTTCTTTAATCAAGTATGCGATCCTTCTAGTCATGAAATCCTCTAATTCTTTCTTCTTATGCTCTAAGACTTCTTCTTCTTCCATTATTCTGATATGATCTCTTTCAATCCAAGGTTTTCCTAGTAACATGGTAAATGGGGAATTTTCCTCAATAAATTTAATAATCTCACTATCATCTTCTATCGAAGTTCCATTAGAATTCATAGATATTTGAGTGAGCTTTCCACAGGTTTATCAATTTTTCTCTGAATAATCTTATTCCTCCCAAGGAAGGAGTCATAGCAGGCTTCCCTAAAAGTTACCAAGTTCTTTGCATCATAATATTCACCTGTGTTTCTTCATCTAGAACACAGTTAATGTTGAAGTCTCTTATTCTTGCTTCAATGCATTCTTTTTCCTTGAATATCTTTGATAATTTGACATGTTGATGGTCATTCAGGGTTTCTTTCATCTGTAGCAATGCTTTCTCTAATTCTTTCTGGGGCTCTAGATTTTCCTTAGGGTTTTCTTGTCTCATGTTTATTCCTTGAAGCTTAGCAATCATTCTGGGGAAATCCAATACTTCATGGTCCATAGCTTTGCAACAAAGACAACTAGGTTTTCTCCCAGGGCATTCCTTAGCAATATGTCCCGGTTTTATGCAACTGTAAAAGAGGGTTAATCCTCTCTTTCTTTTAAATGACCCCTAACTCTTCTTGTACTGCGCTATAGGATCATAGTAGTTGACTTGCAAAATATTCTTTCTAGGATCCTGCATCCATTTGTTAGTCCAAACATTCTTTCTATGCATAGGTATAACATATATTTCACTATTCTTATCAGATCTATTCATATAAAACCTTCTTTCATCTATTAGTACCCTATTTTTCAAACTAGGACAGAATCTATCAAACATACCTAGATCCATACTTTAGAAACACAAATTTCCACTTATCTTACTTTTATAGAGCACAAAGCTTTCAGATCTAGAAATTTTCACTATTCTTACCTTTATCAGAGTGCAGAGCTTGCAAATCTTACCTCTTTTCTTCAGAAATGAACTCCTATCTTGGCATAGAGCTTCATAGGTCAAGTAGAATGTTGCGCACTAGGGAAACAGATCTACACACAAAGCTTTCACAGTTTCAAGTCAAATCTTTACACAAAGCTTCTTCTTCCTCAGTTCCCAACAATCATAGTTTCAGGTCAAATATTTTCACAAAGCTTCTTCTTCCTTAGTTCCCAACAATCATAGTTTCAGGTACTGGCAACAGAACCATTTGTTGGCACAGGGGAAAACCCAGGGTTCAATGCTACAACAATGCACCAAAAAAGCCCTAACTACCCACCCTTTTGACAAAACCTATGAAGCAGATGAAGTCTCACCTGAGGCAGAGGCAGGGGTGGTTGTAGGACTCCAGTGTCTGCAACCTTACCTGGGACATAGATCTATGATTGTAATACTTAAAAGAGCACTTAGCACTGATAGTTCATCAATATGTAACCAATATCTACTCCGCAGATAAAACAGAGTATCGTAACAATTATTCAGATCTAATGTGTCTAAGCAGTCAACATAAAGAGATAGATTAGATCTAGAAAATTCAAGCACTAAGCACATTCATATAGGTCATATCTAGAATTCATATTCATTGTAAGCACAAAGACTAAACATATCTATGTATATCCAAGCACTTAGGAAGTAACACATAAACACATCAATACATTGCACAAAGCAGAGAAACACAACATGTATGTGGTTCACCCCCACCCTGGGGCTACGTCCACCCACTCTTCTTATTTATTATCTTCGATCAAGCTTCTTACAGGAATAGAGCATCCAAGTCTCACTCCGCAGAGGATAGGATATTTGCGCACCTCGCTAGATCCTCCTTCCTTGCGTATCCTTCTACAATCGGTTACAACCACTTGCACTTAGCTCTGCAAGTCTCTCACAACATGCACAAAGCATCTACAAACCACATTTGCACTTAGCATACTTACAACAGACTCTTCATTACATCGCCTAGATATCTATTTATACATTACAAAAGTGGGCCTAAGCATGGGTAAACCCATGGGATGATATTCCCTACCCTTTACATAATCCCAAAACCCAAAAAGGACCCAAAAAGGGGATGATATCCCGTGATCTCTGCTTTATCTTGCGCTCCGTCTTCGACAGTCTGTCGAAGTCCCAAAAATAGGTCAAACCTGACCAAGAACCCTCAAAACTTCGTCAAGGGCCAACATTGGCCACATAATTCAGTTAACCATTGCATAACCATTATTACTATCACCTTTCCCAATGCGCCACCAACATTTCACACTATATGCATATTAAACATATAATTCGATCACAATTTCATAACCATTTACTTGCTAGCTAGGGCTAAACAATAATCATCAAGTATTTTCATGCATGTAGTATAGTTAGGATAGCTTTAAAATCTTCCCCTTGCAATTGTTTCTCATTTCCTTTAAGTTATTCACATGTGATATTGCAGAACTAGGTCCCCTTCCCTTTCATTTTTTCTAGTATTTTGCCTCTCTCAAAAATGCCCTTCATGTAATTTTACTAACATGCTTGTTATGCAGGTACGATAAGAACAAACAACAATGACATTAATGAATTGCATAGGCTATAGTAACATAAGGAATCAACACTTCATAAGCTCAATTCATAACCAATAACAACAAGATCTTCATCAACAATGTGAGTTGTGTCGCACATCATCTCAACATAAAAAATGAATAGATCTACTCTCCAATAGTTCAAGGGGGGTCCCACCTACTAGTATTTTTTAGTTTTTTATAATAATAGGCTTTAGCAACACTTTGCGAGAAAAACTTCGTTGACAATTTTAATCGTCAACAATGTGCTCTTCGAGCTTGTCATCCTCTTAGACCAAGACCATGCCAATGGTAGACTCTGCAGCAGCCAAATACAACAAGAAATACTTGCCATAATCTAGAGCACTGAGCAGAGGGGCAGATGGCAGGGCATGTTTCAATGCTTCGAAAGAGCGTTGAGCTTCTTCATCCCAACATAATGGGACCCCTTTTTTCAAAAGACACATAAATCCTTTAGTAATCTTGGCATAATTGGCAACAAAACGCCGAAGAAAATTGGCTTTCCCTTGTAGACTCTAAAGCTGAGGGATTGTGCATGGGGGAGACAATTGAACTATTGCCTCAACCTTCATAGGATCGACCATGATCCCATTAGTTGACACGATGAAACCAAACAAGACTCCCAATGTAACATAAAAAATGCACTTGTTTGGATTCAAGCGAATCCAATAGTAGCGACACCTCTCATATATCAGTCATAAATGGGAGGGATGATTGGATTTCTTACGAGAACGTGATGTCAGATAATCCATATATGCCTCGACTATGTGTTTGAGGTCATGAAAATAAAACGACATGGCCCACTGAAAAGTGGCTCCAACATTCCTAAGGCCAAAAGGAATTTTTCTATATGCAAATGTACCCCAAGGACAAATAAAATCCATTTTATGTTGGTCCTCGGGCTTGATATGAATTTGATTGTATCCAAAAAAATCGTCCATGAAAGAAAATACCTCACAACTCGCACATTCATCGTCGATCTAGTCAATATATGGGGTTGGAAAATTTTCTTTCGGGAAAGATTTGTTCAGGTTGCAAAAGTCCATACATATGTGGATTGTTCCTTGCTTCTTGTTGACAGGACCAGGGTTCAATACCCATTATGTCAATTGCACAGGGTAGATGAAACCAACCTTGATGAGTTTCTCTACTTCAACCTTTATCATCATTTCTTTGTGAGGATTGACTAGGCAAAGATTCTGTCGGATAGGTTTGACATCATGGTAAGTTGTGATTTCATGTTCAATAATACATGGACCAATGCCTAGAATCTCTTCATAATATCAAGCAAAGACATCATGGAATTATTTAAACAATTTAGTGTAGATCTAAATCTCTTCGGGAGAACAATCTGCTCTGCCGAAGACATTTTCCATGATGTTAGGGGTTCTAGAGATATCAATAGGAATCATTTCATAAATACTTTCCATATTTCCCTCCACATATATCCTTGTTGGAAATACTAAAACAACTGAGAGGGGGGGGTTGAATCAGTTGTATGTGAGCTTAAACAATTTTATACTTTTTAACCATTGTTAATCTCTCTTCATGTGTTCATCAACAATATATAGCATATGGACAGTAAAAGTAAAGACCATCAGTCACACATAAATTACACACAGAGACAGATTTTCACGAGGAAACCCATAAAGGGAGAAAACCTCTTCTTCTTCAAAATGATAGGCAGTCTTTTTAAGTTCTGTACATCATTTACAATTGAGCACCAACTCAATGTGAGGCTGCTACCTCTGTTTTACAAGCTGAAACTTGTTTGAGACCACCAACGCTTTGGTTTCTCTAGCACCCACTAGAAGGAAGCACCAAATCCCTGAATATTCCAGCACCAACTAGATGGAAGCACAAACTTCCTGAATGTTCCAACACCAACTTCCAGTTACACAGGCTCCAACCTGCATAACAGAGAACCCCTGTTCTCCCTAGCACCACCCTGCCACCCTTGTTTCTCTGGCTACAACCAGATGGAAGCTACAACTTCTTGTGTTCAATCTCCCACTTGAACCTCTGAGGACAATAGTCCTCCCAAGAACCTCCCAACCACCCTTGAATATCAAAATAATGAATACACATACAATTTCCCAGATAAAGAAATTCTTACCTTCCTTTCTCTGTTCTATAAGTTTGATATGTTTTGCTATTCTTCTCTTCGTTTTCTCTTGCTCTGCGTTCCATTTCACTCTGCACATCTTCTTCCTTTCCTAGCATGCATCCTCTTATGTATTCTTCCTTACTGTTTCACTCCTTTCCTCACCAGAACAACCAACCAGACACAGTCTGTTTCGTCTTCATTTATACACACCTTCTCGACGGTTCAACTTCGCCTTCCCTCAGCCAAAACAAGAACACCTGTCCTAGAAACTAAAATGCTAATCGATTCGTCATCATGAGTCTGTTTTTATAATAGAATCCAAACTCAGTACTTAAATGTGAGAGAGAACAGTGAACCTCCGATCAATACTTGATCCACCGGTTCAGATCCAATCGGGATTTCCCACATCGCGATTTTGGCACTCTTGGCGATCAGAGTTTTTGTCACTTAAAAATCCTGATCCCTGAAACTCCGATAAGAAGTTAAATCAACGGTCCAGATCACTTCTTATCCAATGACTGTGATTAAATCACGAAATCGCATATCGCGATTTCGGAGTTCTTGATGTCAAGATATTTTGGCATTTCAAAGTCCCGATCCCCGATACTCTGACAGTGACTAGAATTAACGGTTCAGATCACTTCTAACTTTAACAGTTGTGATTAAATCACAAAATTGCATATCGCGATTTCAGAGATTTTGATGTCACGAGATTTTGGCATTTCAAAATCCCAATCCCCAATACTCCGACAGTAACTAGAATTAACGGTCCAGATCGCTTCTAACTTTAATGACTGCGATTAAATCCCGAAATCGCATATCGCGATTTCAGAGTTCTTGATGTCAAGATATTTTGGCATTTCAAAATCCTGATCCCTGATACTCCGATACGGGCTGTGATCAATGGTCCTGATCATTTCTGGATCTGATGGTCCAGATTCACTCGTGATTTTGCATATCGCGAAATCGGCACTCTTGATGTCAAGTGACTTTGCCACTTAAAAGTTCCAATCCTTGATGTTGATGCACCCCTTTCCACGCGCTAGCCCTGCTGGCTATAGGCCTTGGCCCATATGACCGTCAACACATGACCTCGGTCAAACCTCTCATCGGGGTTTCGGCGTTTTCGAGGTCACCATGCACATGCCTACGGAATTCCCGATCCTTCGATCCCCGATGTGTCCCTTCACACACTATCCCTCCCGGCTTAGCTCTCGCTCATATGTCCAACTCCCGAGACCACAACCTTATCCTGTCGGGGCTACGGGGTTCGCAAGTTCGAGATGCATGAACTCCTTGCTCCCGGGATCTTCGATATCCCGATATCCGATGTGAGATGCCACATGTCCTCCCACGCCAACTCCTCTTGGATCCTTGACACGCGTCCTATCTTAGATCCACGGCTGTGGTCTCTTCTCACAGTTCCTTTGCCAAGACTCTCGATATGTCGACGACGCTTGATCCTTTTCCACCTGTCCTCGCAAATGGACGGTTCTGATTAGGTCGGGTTTTCCACGATGAAATTCCCCGACTTCTGGTCAATGGGATTGCCAATATCCCGACTCTTGATATGCCGATGGATGGCCTTCCTGTCGGGGTTGTTCCTAGTGGCGCTCGATCGCTGCCACGCGTCCTCTCCAAGTGGACAGTCCCGATCTTGTCGGGATTTCAAGATTTCTAATGCCCTGGTTCCCTCGACCTTGAGAACTCCGATTCTCCGATGGACGATGTCTCAATGATGACTCCTCTCATCAGGATTCCCTCTCCTAGTCACGAGGACTTAACTCCCTCGCAGCGCTGCAGATCCGATGGCTGACGGGTATCTGCTTCCGATCTGACGGCTCAGATCCTCTCTTCGACAAGGCCTGTAAACTATGGTCCAGATTCATTTTGGATTCAATGGTTACGATTGAACCATGATCTTGTTGCAATCTGTCTGATACAAACCCATCAATGACAACAACCATTCGTTGTCTGCAAATTCACCATCAATGACAACAACTATCAATGCGCATTCGTTGCTTGTTCAATATTTGCCAACAATCTCCCCCTTTGGCATTGATGGCAACACAAGCACCCAAATGCCTTCGGATTCAACTCTGCTCCCTGCTTCCGAATCTGCGCTGACTCTACTATTCGA
>SNQJ01S0037255.1:0-46995 GCA_010110895.2 Picea sitchensis
TTTATAAAATTCAAGAGTTTATTTAGTTTTCTGCAAAACTCAGTGACTATCTTGGGTAGATTCATTATAATAAATTTATTATTTAATTTAAAACCCTAATTGCTTATCTTTATCCATATCTTTATCCAGGTCATAGTTTGTTGGATTCATTTTATCGTGTTCATAGTTTTTTTAAACTAATAGCAAACAGATTTTACATATAGGTGTTTTGTAATTTTGTTTTATCTTTTTCCTTTTTAACTGTTTGTGATTTTCTTTTGCAAACTTTCTAGGAAATGACTTTTTTATGGTAATTTTTTGGGGACATTTCTGCATTCAGAAATACATTCAGAAATGAATTTTAAATAACAAAATTTACTGATTTCATACAGATTTATGTGGTCAAATTCTCACTAAAAAACCATTTCGTATTTATTCTCAGATTTATGTGTTTTAGATTTTAAAGACATATTTCATGTTACTAGTATTTATTCACTCATTTAAATTTCTTTTGCAAAATTCAATCTGATTCTTAGTTTATTCATTCATTTAAGTTTTCTATCAAACCTAATGAATAGCTTGTAAAAATTTATTACAATAGAAAATAGTTATTATTTAATTTTAAACCCTAATTAAATTATATTTAATTATTCTGCAAAACTAAACTTAATAAGAATATGTACAGATTTATTATACTAGAAACAATTATTATTATTTGAAATGTAAAACCCTAATCCATTAAACAGGGTTGTTTTATAGATACTCCTAGTTTGTTAGATTCATTGTGTTAATAATTTCATATATCTTTAATAATAATTCATATATCTTTACTGTGTAATTATCTTATGATTGTTTTTATGGATACTCCTAGTTTGTTAGTTCATTGTGTTCACTTAATTTCATATATTTTTTATTTTTTTGTATGCGGAATCGACAACTAAGTTGGAGCCGTGCTGCGTTACAACATTAGCAAAATTGATACAGTAGCACCGCTACCACGTGGCGTGTTATCCAACGCTACCTATAACCTCAGTGTGCCACGATGCCTTCTGGCGGCACACAAGGTAAGTCTGGGGAGAGTTGAACTCGAAACCTCAATGAACTTCATTTTCACGACACTTACCCAGAAGATTGAAATTTTAGAGAGTGCAATTTCATATATTTTAATAACAAGCAGTTTGGAATATCTTTCATTGGCAATTTTATTTATGTTCACGGTATACATACTTTCTTAGGTTTACATTTATATAGTTGAAATTAATTTACTTTAAAATTAATAAAGCGAGTTTCATATATCTTTAATAATAAAGAGATTTCATATATTTTTAATGTGTAATTTTCTTTATAGGTTTAAATATAGTTAATTATTTACTTTAAATTTTTTGAGTTCAATTATGTATTTTTTAAATAAAATGAAAATTTTAAATCCAATTTTAAAATAAACTTCTAAAAAAAATAAAAAAAAAATAATTATTTTTATTTTCAAATAAGGGTTTTATTGAAACCATTCTTAATGGAAATAATGGTTTATTGAAAAAATTGAAATAGTTTATTAATTTTATTTTTTAATGAAAAGAATTATGAAGTTTTAGAAAAGTAGTTTTTAATAACAAGGTAAATAATATTTTATATATGAAGGTATTTATAATTTGTAAATTTGTTATATATATAATTGTTTATTTTAAAATTTAATGAAATTATGGGTTTTACTATTTAAGAATTATTAATAGTTTATATGTATTAATTTTTTTTTGTGGTTGTATAAAGTTTCAAATTTTAATTTTAATAGTATAAGAAATTAATAGAAAGGTGTACAAAATGTTTTATGGAGTAGATTAGTTATATGGTATTTGTAATTTTAATTGTTTATTTTTAAATTGGTTCATAAATAGTTTTTTTTTTGTAAATAAGAGGGTATGTATATTAGAAGCTTTCAAAACTAGGGGAATACAAGGTTATTTGGGCCCGTGGTTACTTTCATTTTGCCTACGACCATGGGGAAACCAGTCCATCCAGCCCAACCAATCCATTAGTCCAATAAGTCATAATCAAAACTAGTAAAAGAGTACTTAGATTGTTTGTCATCTACAAATTAAACCTGAGAAGACTTAACACCTAGACATTGAAAACTTAGACACTTGGCTGGTAGCTTGGCCAAGTGACTGGATGGTCACTGGTCCAAGGCTCTTCCTCGATGTACACTATCCCATCGCCCGATCTTTAGCCATCTTCTGGTTCTTCAGCCATTGATTGTCGTCTCGTGCGCTCACCGTCTGCTAATAATTGCTTTGGGCTGTTCCTTCAATCGACCTTCGTCTTTGTCGACCTCGGGGTCCCCCTTTGGGCTAGCTTCGACAGGATCCGGGAACAGGGTTGCATGCATGGACAATAGAATTTGGAGGAAGTGTGCCACCTTGCTTCCGTGGCCTCCATGTGAAAATGTAAATCCGCCACCTCATGCCGAAGTTCGAAAACCAGCGTGTGCAGTATGGCCAAATTATCCCTGAATTGCGCTCTATCAAAGGAATCCCGGTGGTGAGGTCCTTCCATATTGGGCTGCCTCTGCGGAGCATGGCCACCTCCTATGTTTCCCGCAGTATCATGGAAGGGCTCGGGGTTTTGAATAAGCCGAAGAAGTGAAATTGGTGTTTTCGGTATGATGGCCATGGACCTAAATTGCGGAGCCTGGGAGGCAGGAGTGGTAGGTGATGGTGAGGGAAGGGAATGGTCAGTCTAGAGGTCGAGAGGGCCAGGGCTCGAGGCTGAGCCGCCTGCGATTACGCCTCTTAAGCTCGTCGGCGGAACCTGTCATGGAATGGCGAGGTCTAGCTTCCACCGAGTAGAAGAACATGGAGAGCTCAAAGGCTGCCGGAGGGATGAGCCACCGAACAGCGAGCAGAAGTGAACGCTCCATAATGACCCAATTCATTTCAAATTTCGCGTGAGGGAAAGGACCTGCATAAATCGACCATTATCACCATAGCTTGGCCGATTAAATTTACAGTTGGGGGCGTGGGGGCGTGGCACATGCCGACCGCGTGGCTCAATGCCACGGTACCGATTTAACTCACGCCCACGATGACCCATTTGGGCACCCCATCCAGGGGTTCATAAATAATTTTGGCAGGAATTAATAAATTTATATTTTTAAATTTGTTATTGAGAAGTGCACAGTTTTCTAATTTAAATAAAATGCTTAATAAACATAAAACTAAGTGGTAATTTAATAAATACAAGAATTTGATTTAAAATTTAAAAATAAAGAAAATTATAATAAAAGAGTAAAGGATTTATTTATAATCTCCATGTAATATATGATGTTTTTCATAGTAAACTATACCATGTAACTTACTTATTCAAAATATTGCAATTTCTTCTACTTAACTATTTTTCATTTAAAAAATTATAATTAAAATAAAATTTATCTATAATTTTCATTTCATATATAATATTTTTTATAATTAATATAAGATATAATTTATTTATTCAAAATATTTTCAAATTTGTAGTTTTTTCTCGCATACAAAAAATGGTATGAAAAATGAAGTGAGTTTTTAATCTAGAGTATAACCAAATTTGAACTTAAGATAATAATATTATTTTCATACTTTTCAAAAGATTATTGATTTTGTTGTTATTTATATGAAATGGTTTATGATCATGTTTGATTTTCAATCTATTTTAATTGTCTTAGATTTTGTTATTTATAAAATTAGTGTTTTTTCTATTGACATATTAGTTAATTAATTAGAAGATAATTATGCTTGTTTATTGACATAGTTAAAGTAGTATCTTTTTAATGACATATTACTTGATTGGTAAGAGTATTTCAAAAGATTGTTGATATTTATATGAAATGGATTATGATAATGTTTGATTTTCAACATATTTTATGATTATGTAAATTGGTTTATTTATAAAATTAGTTTTTTTATTGACATTAGTTAATTAATTAGAGGATAATTATGTTTTCTTATAGACATACTCGTTAAAATAGTATAAGTAGTATTCTTTTAGTGACATATTAGTTGATTAGTAAGAATATAGTAATTGTCTTTGGCTATTAGTGACTAATGGTGTATCTGATCTAGTCATTCCTTGTTATGGGATATAGTGGTTGAATTTGGTGATTAGTTATTCAAGTAGACATCATTTTTAGCCCTAAGTTTTGGTAAGTTTGACATAAAAAGGATTCACATTGACTCTCATATAATGAAGATCAATATGAAAGAAATCAACTGAAGCGACCGACGGAATGTCGAAATTCATTATGCCCTGAGTTTCAATCCCAAGTGATTGATCAATTGATGGGAATTTGGTGCAGTGTGAAGTAGGTTCAATACATGTTGTATTAGAAAGGGAAAGAATGCATCTGATGGATGGATGCTTGGGCGTGAGAGGGAAGGACACGGATGGATTTTTTCCTAAGTAACTAAAAATTATTAATTTTTTAAAAGAAAAAGCCTTATTATTAGTCCTTGGTGAAAGCTAGGAATATAGAATTTGATTCATCGTTGACTAGCTATTAGTTCTAACTTTGACTTAAATTTTCCCTCATTTCCAATGTCAACATAGGCTAGTCTCAATAAAACCTTTATTTAATTAAAATAAAATAAAAAAAATATTTTACTATGATATTATTGTGCTTCAACTTCACCCCTTATTTTTAGGTGGCGGCGGAGTGCATTAACACCTCTTTGTTTTCATGCTCTTTCAAAAGTCAGTGAATAAATCTCATAACCCTACATATCAATTCAAACCCTATCTATTACACTATGTATCTATTCATCACACTAGTTGTATGTGTAGATTTTAACCTTATTACAATAAATTACTACAAATATATTCTTAATAAAATAGAAGGACATAATGGAACACACACACACATTACATGGATATTTTGCCTTGGAAACCCAATGGGGAAAAACTAGAAACATGTTTAAGAGTTGCACCTCTAATCTTCTATTCATTGTATTCTTCATTTGTTTACAATACAATATATACATAGCATCCCGCAACATCCAAACCCTAATACATTTACCTAGATTGATCAAAAACCCTAATTCCTTAGTAGGAATTAGAAACCATCGATGAAAACAGGGCCAAAAACTAATTTTATTTAAATTAATTTTATTTTTTTTCTTAAAAGTCTTAGTTAATGTTAATCCAAGATTTATCAATGTGTTGAATATTAAATATGTTGAATAAACTAAATAGTTAATTGAAATATGTGTTTTTTAAAGTTTTTAGTTAATGTTAATCTAAGATTTATTAAAAAAGAGAATATCTTAAATAAATTATAGTAAATAACTAAGTAATTAAATAAATAAAATATTAAGATTTTTTAATTAATATTTAAAAAAAAAATGGATAAGAAGATAAATTGTAATATCTAGTTCTATGGAAATAAAGTTAGATATAATTAAAAAGTACATTACTCCACTAGAATTAGATGTTATTAGAAAATGTGTGACTTTATTGGAGGTAGGGTATTTCAACTACTACCATAAAGAAAAGTGTCTAGGCTAACACCACCTTTTAGACTTGGGGTAGTATTTGATCTCATGTATGGTACTAAAGTTAGATGTTATTAAAAAGCACATGACTCTAGTAGAGGTAGCCTAGATGATGACCACAATGAAATGCGGTTTGGGATATTGGCTTTCTTGTGGATACTATGGAAGTTGACATTGTCTCTTGGTATATTGGAGTAAGACCTAAAATTATTTTGATTGGCTAAGAGATTGTCTTCCTCTAATGTAAGAAAACAAGATTAGTTGTTTTTGAATAATTGTGATGGATCAATCAAAATTCACAAATAACAACCAATAATAATCATCATCAATCATCCTCACTACCAATGAAAAACTAAATTATAATAAATTAAAAAAAAAAACACTCAATTTAAATGTCAATACTTAAAAAAACATAAAATATTATATAAAACATCTTAGAATAAATGTACCATCTTCCATCTTCAATGAAAATAAACTTATCAATCACCCATGGGATATAAACCCTTAAATCTTTTCATATATTATGTTTTAATTAATCCATATCCATTAAAAAATTAAAAATCACACCCTTCATTTCCTTCCAATGTACCATCTTCAATGAAGATAAACCTACCAACCACCCACCCAATATAAACCCTTGCCTATTTAAATCATTTTATATGTTATACTTCAACTAATCCATTAAAAAATAAAAAATTACATTTGCTTTCAGAAGCCCCCAAAGATATGATTAAATTTGGGGGAAAACCCTCAAACCCTCCTCGAACATTAAGCTGTACATTGTATTGGTTAAAGTGGAAAAAAAATCCATGACTCTGAAACTCTCGTGGACATATTGAAGTCGTACGAAAACAACTGGAAACCATGGGATCAACAGAAATTTCGTCTGGTGACCACTTTGAAATTTGGAAAAAAAAAAATTAACACCTTTTCTTCTATTTGGAATTTGGGAAATAAAAAGTTTTTAATACTATATTCCTGGATAATTGAAAAATATAAATGGTCAAAATACCCATGAGAATCAATTTTGCCATCAAATTTCCAACCTCATTTTGACACTTAGCCTCCGGGTACATTGCTCTTTGCTTCACGCCATTTATTCCTTTATTTATTTAATCACGTCGACAACCACCGCCAAAAATCGTTTCCTTGCTTGCGAACGTTGCCACAGATATATGAATGAGAGAGCTGCCGCCGTCTTATAAGACAGTTTAGCCAGAGGGTGCTGTTCAGGCTTTCGGTATCCTCTTCTCCGTTTGTGATAGGAAGATCCTTAATGGCTCCCACAGACAGAAATCGTAGCAAGAGCATAGAGGAGGCGGATGTGAATGATGAGAAGGAAGTGAACTACAGGGGCGTGAGAAAGAGGCCGTGTGGTCGATACGGGGCAGAAATCAGAGATCCCTCCATTAAAAGACGCAGGTGGCTGGGTACCTTCGATACGAGGGAGGAGGCAGCGAGAGCATATGACAATGCCGCAAGAAATCTAAAGGGAGACAAAGCCAAAACCAACTTCCCAGCTCCGTCCCTCCATCTCGACACCATCCACATTGAGAGATCTACTCGGACTCCTTCACTTCCCTCTCCACCTGCTAATCACGGCAACAACAAGAATAAGCTGTCTGCCAATATCTCTAAACAAGTAAAACCCTGGGCGCAGGTTTACATGAATGAGGAAATTAAGAATTCTGAAGTGAGCAATCACAACATGGGTGGGTCAGTACTACTAGTCCCAATTTCATTCCCAACAATCTTATAGACTACGCTATCCTTCTGCAGCAACAGGTGGCGTCAATGCAGATGCCGTTGTGGGAGGAAATTGTGGGGGATAATGAAACCCAATGACCATGAGTGGGCTATGTAGTGAAGAATATACTTCCTACAGCGAGCTCGCAGACTGGTGTTCGTGATTCGTCTTCCTCCTCAGCAATAGTAGACACTCAACTCCCTTCCGCTGATCCTCCTACAAAGGAAAGAGCGATGCCCAGATCATTTGATTTGAATCTTCCAGCACCAGGTGAAGAAAATGACGAGTATGAGCATTCACCCTCTCTTACTATCTCTCTTGGATTGGATTTTCGCACCATAGGAATAGCATGAACAAAAAGATTGATTTAATATGGTTGATAATGGTATGAAATGAGGTCCATTTCTTTTTTAGTTATTTGTTTTCTTTCTCTCGTGTCTCTTAGAATTTAAGGGAGACTTGTTTTATGTTACCAGTGTTTATTATTGCAAGGTTCAACCTGCTTCTTAGAATTTAAGGGAGACTTGCTTTATGTTACCAGTGTTTATTATTGCAACTTTATGTTACCAGTGTTTATTATTGCAAGGTTCAACCTGCTTCTTCTCATTAGCATTGTTTATTCATTCATTTGAGTTTATTTTATAAAACTCAAGAGTTTATTTAGTTTTCTGCAAAACTCAGTGACTATCTCATTAGCATTGTTAATTCATTCATTTGAGTTTATTTTATAAAACTCAAGAGTTTATTTAGTTTTCTGCAAAACTCAGTGACTATCTTGGGTAGATTCATTATAATAAATTTATTATTTAATTTAAAACCATCTCATTAGCATTGTTAATTCATTCATTTGAGTTTATTTTATAAAACTCAAGAGTTTATTTAGTTTTCTGCAAAACTCAGTGACTATCTTGGGTAGATTCATTATAATAAATTTATTATTTAATTTAAAACCATCTCATTAGCATTGTTTATTCATTCATTTGAGTTTATTTTATAAAACTCAAGAGTTTATTTAGTTTTCTGCAAAACTCAGTGACTATCTTGGGTAGATTCATTATAATAAATTTATTGTTAATTTAAAACCCTAATTGCTTATTTTTATCTAGGTCATAGTTTGTTGGATTCATTTTATTGTGTTCGTAGTTTTTTTAAATTAATAGCAAACAGATTTTACATATAGGTGTTTTGTAATTTTGTTTTATCTTTTTCCTTTTAGCTACATTTTGTGATTTTTTTTTTTTACAAACTTTCTAGGAAATGACTTTTCTATGGTAATTTTTTGGGGACATTTGCTTAAAATCGCAAGAAATTGTTAGAAGCCGTGATTTGAGTGATTATTTCTGTATAATGAGAGTGCTCCAAGGGTTATTCAGCATGCTGAATCCATTCCTGCATTCAGAGAATACATTCGAAATGAATTTTAAATAACAACAAATAAGTGCTTGTTTTCATCTGATTTATGTGTGGTCGATTCTCACTAAAAAACCATTTTAGATCAAGTAGATTTGGTGATTATTTACGTATAACAAAAGGTGCACAGAGGGATTTTCAACGATGAATCATTTTACATTAGGAAATACATTCAGAAATGAATTTTAAATAACAAAAATTACTGATTTCATACAGATTTATGTAATTCAGTTCTCACTAAAAACCATTTCTTAGAACAGTTAAACAACCCCTTTCTTTTCAATGTTTTTTAGATTTTAAAGACCTTCATTGTGTGTTTTAGATTTTAAGGACATGTTTCATGTTACTAGTATTTATTCACTCATTTAAATTTCTTTTGCAAAATTCAATCTGATTCTTAGTTTATTCATTCATTTAAGTTTTCTATCAAACCTAATGAATAGCTTGTAAAAATTTATTGCAATAGAAAATAGTTATTATTTAATTTTAAACCATAATTAAATATAATTTAATTAGGGATTCTGCAAAACTAAACTTAATAAGAATATGTACAGATTTATTATACTAGAAACAATTATTAAAATTTAATTTAAAACCCTAATCCAATTAGGATTGTTTTATAGATACTCTTAGTTTGTTAGATTCATTGTGTTCATAATTTCATATATCTTTAATAATAAAGAGATTTCATATATATCTTTACTGTGTAATTTTCTTATGATTGTTTTTATGGATACTCCTAGTTTGTTGGATTCATTGTGTTCATAATTTCATATATTTTTTATTAACAAGCAGTTTCATATATCTTTCTTGTGTAATTTTTATTTATGTTTGCTTTGTATGCATACTTTGTAGGGTTTAAATTTATATAGTTAATTATTTACTTTAAATTAACAAACAGATTTCATATATCTTTAATATATCTTTAATAACAAACAGATTTCATATATTTTTAATGTGTAATTTTCTTTATAGGTTTAAATATAGTTAATTATTTACTTTAAATTTTTAGTTAATTATTTACTTTAAATTTTTTTTTTGAGTTCAAGTATATATTTTTTTAAATAAAATAATAATTTTAAATGGTTTAAAAAAAACTAAATAAAATAATTTTAAATAGTTTTTATATGAAATTATAGATTTGTTATACATATAATTATTTATTTATTTACACCAAATAAGGGTTTATTGAAACCATTCTTAATGGAAATAATGGTTTATTGAAAAAAGTGAAATAGTTTATGTATTTATTTTTAATGAACTTATAAAGTTTTCGAAAAATAGTTTTTAATAATAAGGTAAATAATATTTTATATAGTATTTATAATTGTAAATTTGTTATATATATAATTGTTTATTTTTAAAAAGAATTTAATGAAATTATGGTTTTACTATTTAAATTATTAATAGTTTATATGTATTAAAAAATTTTGTGGTTGTATAAAATTTCAAATTTTTAATTTTAATAGTATAAAAAAATTAATAGAAAGGTGTATTAAAATGTTTTTATGGAGTAAGATTGAATTGCTCTTAATTATTGTAATTTTTTTAATTGTTTTGTTTTTAAATTGGTTAATAAATAGTTTTAAAGAAATTAATAAATTTATATTTTTTAAATTTGTGTATGAGAAATTTTAGTTTTCTAATTTAAATAAAATGCTTAATAAACATAAAACTAAGTGAAATAATTTAATAAGTACAAATTTAATTTAAAATCTAAAATAAAAATTATAATTAAAGAGTAAAATTTATTTATAATCTCCATGTAATATATGATGTTTTTCATAGTAAACTATACCATGTAACTTACCTATTCAAAATATTGCAATTTCTACTATATACTATTTTATTTAAAAAATTATAATTAAAATAAAATTTATTTATAATTTTCATTCATATGTAATATTTTTATAATTAATTATAGGATATAATTTATTTATTCAAAATATTTTCATTTAACTATTTTTTCTCCTATACAAAAATAATTATGAAAATGAGAAGTTAGTTTTTAATCTAGAGTATAATCAAATTTGAACTTAAGATAATAATATTATTTTCATACTTTTCAAAAGATTATTGATTTTGTTGTTATTTATATGAAATGGTTTATGATAATGTTTGATTTTCAATATATTTTATGATTATGTAGATTTTGCTATTTATAAAATTAGTGTTTTTTCTATTGACATATTAGTTAATTAATTAGAAGATAATTATGCTTGTTTATTGACATACTAGTTAAAGTAGTATCTTTTCAATGACATATTACTTGATTGGTAAGAGTATTTCAAAAGATTGTTGAAATTGTTGATATATGAAATGGTTTATGATAATGTTTGATTTTCAAATATTTTATGATTATGTAAATTGGTGTATTTATAAAATTAGTGTTTTTATTGACATTAGTTAATTAATTAGAGGATAATTATGTTTGCTTATAAACATACTCGTTAAAATAGTATAAGTAGTATTCTTTTAGTGACATATTAGTTGATTAGTAAGAGTATAGTAATTGTCTTTGGCGATTAGTGACTAATGGTGTATCTGATCAATCATTCCTTTCTATGGGATATAGTGGTTGAATTTGGCAATTAGTTATTCAAGTAGACATCATTTCTAGCCCTAAGTTTTGGTAAGTTTGACATAAAAAGGATTCACATTGACTCTCATATAATGAAGATCAATATGAAAGTGAAAGTGACCGAAAGAATTTTGAATTCATTCTGCCCTGAGTTTCAGTTCTATGTGATTGATCGATTGATGGGAATTTGGTGCAGTGTGAAGTAGGTTCAATACATGTTGTATCAGAAAGGGAAATAATGCATCTGATGGATGCTTGGGCATTGAGAGGGAAGGACCTGGATCGTTTTTCTAAGTAACTAAAAATTAGTAATTTTAAAGAAAAAGCCTTATTAGTCCTTGCTGAAAGCTAGGAATATAGAATTTGATTCATCGTTCACTGGCTATTAGTTCTAACTTTGACTTAAATTTTCCCTCATTTCCAATGTCAACATAGGCTAGTCTCAATAAAACCTTTATTTTAATTAAAATACAAAAATAAAAAATATTTTACTATATTATAATATTGTGTGCTTCAACTTTCCACTTATATTTTAGGAATTTGTGAGTGCAATTACTTACCTCTTTTGTTTTCATGCTCTTTCAAAGTCGTGAATATTAAATCTCATAACCCGTTGCGTATCAATTCAAACCCTATCTATTACACTATGTATCTATTCATCACACTAGTTGTATGTGTAGATTTTAACCTTTTACAATAAATTACTACAAATATTCTTAATAAAAATAGAAAAGACATAATGGAACACACACACACACACATTACATGGATATTTTGCAGCCAGAGCCCAAACCGAGAAAAACAACAACATGTTTAGAGTTGCACCTCTAATCTTCTATTCATTGTATTCTTCATTTGTTTCAATACAATATATACATATCATCCCGCAACATCCAAACCCTAATACATTTACCTAGATTGGTCAAAACCCTAATTCCTTAACAGAATTAGAAACCATCGATTGAAAACCATTGTTGAAGCAGTCTAAAAGCTGAAAAATAATAATAATAATAATAATATGTAATAATTAGGTCAGCATGCCTCAAGCCCATGCCCCACAACGACCCCCTCCGTTCACCTAACAACACGAACACTAGGTCTAGTCATGCAAAGAATATAAAAACATACTTAACACATATTCTCCACTTGTTGTTTTCTTTCCCTTGGGATTATAGGGTTACATACTCAACAATGTGCATAGATCCTCTACACCAAGAGAACTTCTTAGTGCTCCACAGTTTTTGTTAATGAATCTACAACATTCTTCAAAGTGTCCATTTTCATTAGCTACACCTTATTTTCTTCAACCATTTCTCTCACAAAGTGATATTGAAAATCAATAGGCTTTGTCTTTGAATGATAAATTGGTTTCTTTGCTAGGAAGAATGTACTCTATTTGTCACAATCTATCCTTACAACTTGTTTCACAACCCAATAATTAAGAACAATATTTGTAACCATACTACCTTTACCACTTTCTTGCATGAGTGATTGTTATGCATTCAACTTCTTACTAGGCGAGGTACCACTTCTAAAATATCTTTTATCATCCAACTTATTGCTCCTCCAAATGGAGTTAAACACATACCCACTTGTAGACATTTTGTGATCCATATCTGATCCAGGTGGATATTGGTGGCCACCACCTATTCCACTTGGACCCCACCATTTCTTCTTTCATTTTTTCAGTTTTCACAAAGTTTACTATTTTTATGTGATTTTGGTCTTGAACTTAGGGCCATTTGAGGCCCTAAGCTGATATTTTGGGTATGTTGCTCTCACAAAATAACATTTACGATAATATTTTGTCTAAAGCGTTGTAGGCCTTGGATAGATCTTTCAAACGAGCTATCATGCGCTAAAATGGAGATGGTATGCAAAGTTACGACCACGGGAAGTTGATGCACAAACTTTTAAGCGGGTCCACATGACTTTGGTGCTTTATCTCTTAGGTTTAGGTTTTTGTATGTCTATGGATTTTGGAATTCCCATTTATTGTAAAAGGGCCTTGAGGCCTCATTGTAATCATCTTCTGGGATGTGAGTAGCGTACATCTCTTCTTAGAGATAAGCTACCCGGCGCCCTAGCTAGATTTATTTCCATTGCGGCGTACGTAAGCATGGCTACCGATTAGTTTGTTATTAATGAAATGAAGTCTTATTTCTACTACATCTCTGCGTGTTTGTGTATTATTGTATTTATGTATTTCATTGTGTTCCTACATAAATCGGATCGATTAATTTATCCGAAGCCCGGTCTACTCATTTCGATCCTTTTGCATGTCCCAACAAGATTGGGGTATAGCATAAGGAGTCAGGGCTCGATGGTTGAACCTTTGCAGAATCATTCTCGCAAACCCGACTGAGCCGCCCATGGGGAAGAAAGAAATATGAGGGCGGAGATCCTATCAAAATGTTGCTCGAGGAGCCCTCGAGAAACAAAACGCGATGATGGACAACTTTCCCAGATCCTTCAACGATTCCCAATAGCAACATAATCACCTTCAACCAACAGTCACTTAAAAGGTGTGACACCCTTTAAGGTAAAATTTAACCTTGATATTCCTTTATTTTAAGGACAAATAGATGGAGATGCCATAGATAGATGGTTGAATCTGTTAGAAGGATATTTCTAGGTTCACGACTCTTGCGACTGAGAAAAGATTATTTTCACACTACTCAAAGGCGCTGGGAGATTTGAAACCTATTTCGGAAGAGCAAGAGGTTGAGGGAGAACCCTCTTTGTTCGGCCGCACCCACTTGGAATTATTTAAAGGCGCCATCGAGGAACAATATTATCACGTGGGGAGCTATGAGGAAAAATACATGCAATGGACTACACCGCGGCAACAAAGGGACCAAAGATGTGCATGAGATAGCGAAATATTTCATACCTACACACAAAGTTGGGTATCAAAGATTGAGAAGAAACATTTGGTGTTAGAATTACCACGGTTATGCGCACAAATACCATTAGGAGAAATGATAGGTTCCTGCGACATCTCACGTCCACTTGGTCAGCATACCGATATGATGCCAAGATTAAGCAGAAGTACAAACAGAAGAAGAGAGACTTTAGATCTGCAAATCGGAAGCTTGAAGGTACCCCTAAACCATCAAACAAAGGACCAAGTTAAGGCAGGGAGGCCTAGGATAAACCGCCAAAGCCACAAGAAAAGAACAACACCACGAAGCCAAAAAGGACCGCGGGGAAGTGGTGTGAGTTCCATAAGAGCGTACTCATAACACAAGTGAGTGTCGGACCCAGTAGTCAGCGGTAGCGAGTTGAAGGCTTAAGATGGGATGCATACCGACTCGAATCGAGCGACAAAGAGATGGCAGGGGAAGTAGATTATCGTCACGAGCCCCGGCATGACACCATTTCCACCACGAAGATCGAGAAGAAGGAACGGAAGAGATGAAGGAGAGCGTCTCTTCCATTCAAGATGTGGGTAAAGGGTTCCCGTTGCAGTTCATTTTAGAAGCGGCGGAGCTAGAAGAACCTCATCTCGGTGCAGAAGTGCGGTAAAGCGGTTGGAGAAACGTAGGCGAGGCACGCCCACAACCATACACCATCGGTGGCAGTTTACCAGGGCCGAGACCTCTCGTGTCGATTCGACAATGTAAGCCCTTCCCCTCTGACATCAACCCTTCCGCGGATGAGGTGATATGTGACATTGCTCCTCTTGATGTTTACGATGTATTATTATTAGACCAACCATACTTGTGGGAGAAACATGTTGTGTATGAGTCGAGGCCTGCGTGCTATTATTATCACTTTGGGCAATAGGCTGTACAGGGATATGAGGAGATAGCACCGCCTACCACCATCTCTTTGGTTATTGCAAAACAATGCGATGGCGCATTTTCAAAACCGGGAAATTTGTTTTCCCGATGATTTGCCCTCAGGGAAAGAGGAATAATTTGGCCATGACCTCTAGACAAGGCCCCACTGCATGAAAATAGTAGATGGATAAGGTCATGGAGGTATGAGGACATCTTCACCTCCCACACAGGGGTGCCCCTACACTGCCAAGTCAAGCACCACATCGATATGAACCTTAGGTGCCTTTAACGATGGACCCATCACAGGTGCTCTATCACGGAGAATGGCCGAAATCAAAGGAAGCGATTAGAACATTCGCGAGAAAGGTCGCATCGGTAAGACTCATGTCATACAATGGGGCGATCGTATTAGTGCAGAAGAAGGATGGACTTGGAGACTCTACATCGACTATGAGACCTTTGAACAAGATCAGCGTTGGAATAGGTACCCGATCACCAGTTGATGACCTTACAGAGGTTAACTCAAGGGGAAAATATTCGTGAAGATGGAAGCTTGATGCAGGTATCAGGTACCAATCAAACCCTCTATTATGTGGAAGACTACATTCAAATGGGAGGGCCTTTTTTGAATGGTAGGTCATGCCTTCGGGTTGACAAATGCCCCTGCGTACTTCATGAGGCTAATGGGCGACATCCTGCGACCATTCGCAACTCATTTAGTGGTGTACTTGGATGAAATTCGGATCTTTAGCCCGGACTTGGGAAGAGCACCTCCACCATATCCAAATGAGGTCCTCCAAACAACGTAGCAACACAAGTTATTATTGCCAATTTGGAAAATGCACTTTGGCATAACTTGATTAGGTGTTGGATACATTATTTATGAGCGGTGGGTGCATGTGGATCTAGCAAAGATCCAAGTCATTGAGTTGGCGATGACCACCTAGCGAGCTCCGCAACTTTTAGGTCGCCAATTTCTACCAAAAATTTGTGTTGGGATTCTCTCATAACAATTGGCCCTTGAGTCAAGTCAACAAGGTAGGAGCAAAAGAAAAATTATTTTCGTCAGAATCTCAACAAAGCGTTAGAGTTGAAACATCGCCTGCGCTGCACCGGTGCTCACATTACCATTATTGCAACAACCATTTGAGATCGAGACGGATGCCTCAGACTATGATGTGGGGCTGATCCTTACTCAACATGGCATCCTAGTGGCATATCCGCGATTGAGACACTTTTTGACCTGATCACGGAAGTATCCTTATGACAAAGAAATGTATTCCATTATGCGGGCTTGTCGACAATGGAAGCATTACATTTAGAGGAAAGGAAATGCTCATCCACACAGACCACCCAGGCCACAGGTTCATCACGGTTACAAGGGAGTTGAGCGATCACCATTAGGGGTAGTCACATACACCGCAATAGTTTCATTTGCAGACATTAAAGGTACAAGAAAGGTAGCACTAATAATGTTGCATACTGCCTTATTCGACCACCCATCATGGTGCTAATGACTGTGCTCAACTCTTGTGGGTGCGAGACTTCTGATTGGCCACTTATCTACAAAAGTGATGATCGAGGTGGGCCACATAAAATACACTCTTGGATGGTAAGCAAGTTCCTAATTTTTCACCTCCAGGATGCCTTGCTGTGTCACTTGGGACACCTTTATTAACCTTCAAGCTGGCGTGCCAAGATGATTTGGGAGGCACACTAAAATCAGGTCATTGGGCATTTCGGGGATTAGAGAGCAAATTAAAGCGTCTTGCAAAAGTATTTTCTATTGGTGAACTGACAGCCACGACAAAGATGGTCGAGGAGAATTACATCAAGTCACGCACTTCTTAGCCATTGCCAAACCAACCATCAAGGAGCAAGACCTCTATACTCGGCTTCCTACCCCCAATCGACCTTGAAATCCATCTCTATGGATTACATGTCGGAACTTCCTTTCCTTGGGAATGGCAATGACTATGTTTTGTGGTTGTTGATTGGTTCTCTAAGATGACCATTTTGGCGCCCTATAAAAATATTATCACCGCTTAAGCCACTACTAAACTCTTCTTTGAACAAGTGTGAATACACTTTGGGATCCCACCGTTATATCATCTCGGTCAGGGATAGTAGATTCCTCGGTACATTTTTTTCCAACCTCTGGTCGATGTTGGAAACCAAGCTCAACAAGTCCACGACCTTCCATCTATGGCCCGATGGCGGGGCCAGTCGTCAATGGGATGATGTACACGATACAGCGCATGTACAACGTTCAAAGCATCCTGTACATGGGATGCCTCCCACAATGTACAACACAACTGGCAGGGATCTCCATGGCTCAACTAGCCCGCGACCTTTCAAGCGGGCAGTTCCGACCACTATGTCATATTGACATAGCCATGCCATTTTGTGGCTACTCAGGAAGATTAAACTCATAATCGGTCTAAAAGTAGGATAAGGCAAACAAACTTCGTGAGCACATTCAACACATCCGTAATAGGTTCATGACATCTTGGACAGATCCAATGCTAAGTACAAGCAGCGACATATGATCAGCATCGAGATTGCCCACAACTTTAAATTAAACGACAAAGTGTGGTTGCATTTGCAGAAAGAGCGCCTCGCAAGACCCCACCGAAAGTTGTGACGACTTTGTTATGGACCTTACACAATCACTAAGGCCATGGGAGAAATTGTTTTTTATCTCAACACTCCCCCCTTCCTTTCCTTAGATCTAGTGTTCAATGTGGAATTCTTTCTGCCCTACTTTCCACCTCTACAGACACATCCGACATGGCAGAAAAAAACTCACACCAACAGAGCTAAAACCAAATTGCATGCTAAAATCCACAACTGATTGGATTATGTACAAATGGATCAAGAACATCTTCCATTATAGGATCCATCTATATCGAGTTATCAAATCAGGCCAACTCCTTCACAAGGGAAAGTGGCTCACCAAGAGTCAAGTTCAGTAGAAGTTTCCTCATCTCATGGAGGGAACTCAATGCAATGGGACCATTACTTCCTAAAGAGGGAAAGAATGATCGGTGGATATTGGTGGCCACCCACTATTCAGCGGACCCCACCATTTCTTCTTTATTTATTTTTAGTGGATTTACTATTTTTAGCGGTTTTTTTCGTGTATCACGACTTAGGAACCATTTGAGGCCCTACTTGATGTTTTTTTGGGTATGTTTCTCTTGAAAATTAGCATCTAATGATTTTATTTTGTCTCGGCGTTGTAGGCCTCGGATAGATCTTTCTAGCGAGCTATCATACACCTAAAATGGAATTGTATGCAAAAGTTCTACCGACCAGGAAGTTGATGCCAACTTACCCAAGCGGAATACGAGCTTTTGAAGCTTATCTCCCGAGGTTAGGTTTTTTGGATGTCTAGGACTTTTGGCATTCCGTTTATTGTAAAGGGCCTTGAGGCCTCATTGTAATCATCTTCTCAGGATGCATTAGCGGTATCTCTCTTCGGAGATAAGCTTCTGACGCCTAGCTAGTTATTTCGATACATGCGTAAAAGCATATTCCCGATTAGTTTGTTTATTAATGAAATGGAGTCTTATTTCTGCTACCTGCATATACGTGTTTATTTGTGTATTTCGTTGTGTTCCTACATAAATCAGGATCAATATCTCCGGGTAATCTACATCAACAAACCCATGTATGTCCAACACTCTATCCAATCTTAGTCTTCCTTGGTAGCTTTTAATTCATAACTAGTAGAGCCACACAAATGCTTGAAAACCATTTTACTATTGTCCAATGCTCCTCGGTTTTGACATACCTTCTCAAAACTCCCAACGCGTAATGCAATGTTGATCAATCTGAGACCATTCCAATACATAAAAGTATTAATTGCACTAGCATCTGAGAACCGCAGGGGTTATGCCCTCTTTCTCTTCATGTATCTTGGGACACTAATCCATAGATAACTAAAAACCTACAAGAATAAGAAACACGATTGATTTACATTCTTACATATTAAATCTATGTAATATTGTCTCGACATATTTCCTTTGACCTAACCAAAGTTTCTTATTTGTTTGATCTCTTTTAATTTCCAGCCAAAATGAAATTTGCAACACCAAGATCACATTAGTGTCAAATTTAGAGGACAATGAGTTTTCACATCCTAGATAATCCATGTTGTTTCCTATCAAAAACACATCATCCACATATAATACCAAAAAAATCAAATGATCATAGACTAATTTTAAATACACAATAATCTTCCTTGCTCATTGTGAAGCCAAATCCCAACATATAAATTATCAAATTTTGGATACCACATCCTTAGTGATTGCTTTAATCCATACAAGGACATTTTATCTTGCATACTAGCTCTTTCTTTCCCTTCATTGCAAATCCTTCTGGCTACTTCAAAATCAAAATCAGCATCAACAGATAATTTAAGAAATTTAATTGAAGTTAACTTGACAATAGGATAAAAGATCTCACCAAATTCAATTCCTTACTATGACACCTAGGGACTTTGTTATCTAGTGATTCCTTGTTATAAATAAAGTTAGTAGCTCATAAAACAAAAACACATTGTTGGAATATTCAACTCAAATAAGATATAATGGAAGAAATATTGAAAACCAAAATATCATGCACAATATACAAATATATTATACCCATCAATAAGCTTATCATTCAAATAACTTCAAATATTACAAGATCTCCCTTACTGAGAAAATGGCCCAATTATTAAAAATACAAAATTACATTTTTTTTTTTTTTTTTTTTTTTTTTTTTTTTTTTTTTAGTGTTGTTATAAACTAAAAAAATGTGATTATTACGTTGATACTAATGTTGTTTTGTGTTATCTGTGTGACTATTACATTGAAAGACATTCACCCTCACCAGCACCAGGGGAAGAAGATGATGAGTATGAGCGTTCACCCTCTCTTAGTATCTCTCTTGGATTGGATTTTCACAAAAAATCATGTGTGGCACCAAAGGAATAGCATGAACAAGAAGATAGATTGATTAATATGGTTCATCTTGGTATGATAGAGATCCATGTCTTTTTTTAAGTTATTTGTGATTTTCTCTCCGTGTCTCTTCGAATTTAAGGGAGACTTGTTTTATGTTACCAGTGTTTATTATTGCAAGGTTCAACCTGCTTCTCATTAGCATTGTTTATTCATTCATTTGAGTTTATTTTATAAAATTCAAGAGTTTATTTAGTTTTCTGCAAAACTCAGTGACTATCAGTGTTTATTATTGCAAGGTTCAACCTGCTTCTCATTAGCATTGTTTATTCATTCATTTGAGTTTATTTTATAAAATTCAAGAGTTTATTTAGTTTTCTGCAAAACTCAGTGACTATCTTGGGTAGATTCATTATAATAAATTTATTATTTAATTCAAAACCCTAATTGCTTATCTTTATCCATATCTTTATCCAGGTCATAGTTTGTTGCATTCATTTTATTGTGTTCATAGTTTTTTTAAACTAATAGAAAACAGATTTTACATATAGGTGTTTTGTAATTTTGTTTTATCTTTTCTTTTTTAAGCTGTTTTGTGATTTTCTTTTGCAAACTTTCTAGGAAATGACTTTTTTATGGTAATTTTTTGGGGACATTTGCTTAAAATCTTAGAGAATTGTTAGATCCATAGATTTGGGTGATTATTTATGTATAATCGAGAGTGTTCTAGGGATTTTTTCAACATCTTGAATCCATTTACATTAGGAAATACATTGATAATTTTAAATAACAAAAATTACTAATTTCATACATATTTATGTGGTCAAATTCTCACTAAAAAACCATTTCTTAGAAACGGTTAAACAACCCTTTCTTTTCAATGTTTTTAGATTTAAGACCTTTTACTGTGTGTTTTAGATTTTAAAGACATATTTCATGTTACTAGTATTTATTCACTCATTTAAATTTCTTTTGCAAAATTCAATCTGATTCTTAATTTATTCATTCATTTAAGTTTTCTATCAAACCTAATGAATAGCTTGTAAAAATTTATTGCAATAGAAAATAGTTATTATTTAATTTTAAACCTAATTAGAATTATATTTAATTGATACGCAAAACTAAACTTAATAAGAATATGTACAGATTTATTATACTACAAGTATTGTATTTAATGTAAAACCCTAATCCAATTAGGGTTGTTTTATAGATACTCCTAGTTTGTTAGATTCATTGTGTTAATAATTTCATATATCTTTAATAATAATTCATATATCTTTACTGTGTAATTTTATTATGATTGTTTTTATGGATACTCCTAGTTTGTTGGATTCATTGTGTTCATAATTTCATATATTTTTAATAACAAACAGATTTCAGATATCTTTACTGTGTAATTTTATTTATGTTTACAGTGTACATACTTTGTAGGGTTTACATTTATATAGTTAATTATTTATTTTAAATTAATAAAAGCGATTTCATATATCTTTAATAATAAAGAGATTTCATATATTTTTAATGTGTAATTTTCTTTATAGGTTTAAATATAGTTAATTATTTACTTTAGCAAATTTTTTGAAGGTTCAAGTATCCTATTTTTTTTAAATAAAATAATTTTAAATAGTTTTTTTATAATTATAGATTTTATTATACATATAATTATTTTATTTTCAAATACGGGTTTATTGAAACCATTCTTAATGGAAATAATGGTTTATTGAAAAAATTGAAATAGTTTATGTATTTATTTTTAATGAACTTATAAAGTTTTAGAAAAGTAGTTTTTAATAACAAGGTAAATAATATTTTATATAGTATTTATAATTGTAAATTTGTTATATATATAATTGTTTATTTTTAAAAAGAATTTAATGAAATTATGGTTTTTACTATTTAAGAATTATTAATAGTTTATATGTATTAATTTTTTTGTGGTTGTATAAAAGTTTCAAATTTTAATTTTAATAGTATAAGAAAATTAATAGAAAGGTGTACCAAAATGTTTTTATGGAGTAAGATTGAATTGCTCTTAATTATTGTGTAATTTTTAATTGTTTATTTTTAAATTGGTTCATAAATAGTTTTTTTTTTTTAAATAGAGGGTATGTATATTATTAGAAGCTTTCAAAACCAATGAGGAATACAAGGTTATTTGGGTGCATTGATTCTTTAGTTTGCCACCGATACCATGGGGAAACCAGTCCATCCAGCCCAACCAATCCATTAGTCCAATAAGTCATAATCAAAACTAGTAAAAGAGTACTTAGATTGTTTGTCATCTACAAATTAAACCTGAGAAGACTTAACACCTAGACATTGAAAACTTAGACACTGTCCAAGTGGCTGGAAGGTTGCCTGGCCAAGGCTCTTCCTCGATATGCGTTATGCCATCACCCGGTGTTGGCCATCTTCTGATTCTTCGCTTAATTCGATTAATACGTGCCTTTCCTTCGTCCTGCTAATGACTGCTGGGCTCATTACATTGTCTTGACCTTCGTCTTTGTCGACCTCGGGGTCCCCCTTTAGGCTAGCTTCGACAGGATACGGGAACAGGGTTGCATGCATGGACAATAGAATTTGGAGGAAACTCGCCACCTTTGCTTCCGTGGCTTCCATGCGAAAATGTAAATCCGTCGCCTCCTGCCGAAGTTCGAAAACTAGGGTGTGTAGTATGGCCAAATTATCCCTGAATTGCGCTCTGTCAAAGGAATCTCGGTGGTGAGGTCCTTCTGTATTGGGCTGCCTCTGCGGAGCAGGGACGCCTCCTATGTTGCCCGCAGTATCATGGAAGGGCTCGGGGTTTTGAATAAGCCGAAGAAGTGAAATTGGCGTTTACGGTATTATGGCCATGGACCTGAATTGCGAAGCCTGCAGAGAGACAGGAGTGAAGGCAGACTGATGGTGAGGGAAGGAATCAACAGAGGTCGAGTCAGGAGGTGTGACCGAGGGCCGACGAGGCTTCGGTGAGCCAGCCACCGATGCACTTACTCTTAACCTTTCGTCATGGAGACCCTGTCATGGAATGACAGGGTCTAGCTCGCACCAGAGTAGAAGAACATGGAGAATCTCAAGCTGCGGAGGGATGAGCCACGAACAACGAAGCAGTGAACGCGCCTCCATAATGGTAATTCATTCGGCTTCGCGTGAGGGGAAAGGACCTGCATAAATGCGACCTCATTATCATAAGCGGCAATTAAATTTGGTGGGGCTGATGGGGCGTGGCACAAGTCCATCATGTGGCTCCATGCCACGGCGCCCGGTACCCGCGTTCAACTCCTGCCACGATGACCCATTTGACACCCCATCCGGGGGGTTCATAAATAATTTTTAATAAGGAATTAATAAATTTATATTTTTAAATTTGTTATTATGAGAAATTTTAGTTTTCTAATTTAAATAAAATGTAATAAACATAAAACTAAATTGAAACCAATTTAATAAATACAAATTTGATTTAAAATTTAAAAGTAAAATTATAATTAAAGAGTAAAGTTTATTTATAATCTCCATGTAATATATGATATTTTTCATAGTAAACTATACCATGTAACTTACTTATTCAAATGTTGTTCTTCTACTTAACGCTATTTTCATTTAAAAATTATAATTAAAATCTAAAATTTATTTATAATTTTCATTTCATATATAATATTTTTTTTATAATTAGCTATAAGATATAATTTATTTTATTCAAAATATTTTCGTTACAACTTTATTTTCTCACTATACAAAAATAATTATGAAAAGAAATGAAAGTCTTTTTAATCTAGAGTATAATCAAATTTGAACTTAAGATAATAATATTATTTTCATATTTTAAAAGGTTATTGATTTTGTTGTTATTTATATGAAATGGTTTATGATAATGTTTGATTTTCAATATATTTTATGATTATGTAGATTTTGCTATTTATAAAATTAGTGTTTTTTCTATTGACATATTAGTTAATTAATTAGAAGATAATTATGCTTGTTTATTGACATAGTTAAAGTAGTATCTTTTTAATGACATATTACTTGATTGGTAAGAGTATTTCAAAAGATTGTTGATATTTATATGAAACGGATTATGATAATGTTTGATTTTCAACATATTTTATGATTATGTAAATTGGTTTATTTATAAAATTAGTGTTTTTATTGACATTAGTTAATTAATTAGAGGATAATTATGTTTTCTTATAGACATACTCGTTAAAATAGTATAAGTAGTATTCTTTTAGTGACATATTAGTTGATTAGTAAGAGTATAGTAATTGTCTTTGGCTATTAGTGACTAATGGTGTATATGATCTAGTCATTCCTTGTTATGGGATATAGTGGTTGAATTTGGTGATTAGTTATTCAAGTAGACATCATTTTTAGCCCTAAGTTTTGGTAAGTTTGACATAAAAAGGATTCACATTGACTCTCATATAATGAAGATCAATATGAAAGTGAAAGTGACCGAAAGAATTTTGAATTCATTCTGCCCTAAGTTTCAGTTCTATGTGATTGATCGATTGATGGGAATTTGGTGCGATGTGAAGTAGGTTCAATACATGTTGTATCAGAAAGGGAAATAATGCATCTGATGGATGCTTGGGCATTGAGAGGGAAGGACCTGGATCGTTTTTCTAAGTAACTAAAAATTAGTAATTTTAAAGAAAAAGCCTTATTAGTCCTTGGTGAAAGCTAGGAATATAGAATTTGATTCATCGTTGACTAGCTATTAGTTCTAACTTTGACTTAAATTTTCCCTCATTTCCAATGTCAACATAGGCTAGTCTCAATGACAACTATTTTAATTAAAATAAAATAAAAAAATATTTTTACTATATTATTATTGTGCTTCAACTTCACTTGCCATTTTTTAGGTGGTGAGTGCATTAACACCTCTTTGTTTTCATGCTCTTTCAAAAGTCAGTGAATAAATCTCATAACCGTACATATCAATTCAAACCCTATCTATTACACTATGTATCTATTCATCACACTAGTTGTATGTGTAGATTTTAACTTTATACAATAAATTACTACAAATATATTCTTAATAAAATAGAAAGAGACATAATGGAACACACACACACATTACATGGATATTTTGCAGCAGAGCCCAAATAGGGAAAAACAACAACATGTTTAGAGTTGCACCTCTAATCTTCTATTCATTGTATTCTTCATTGTTTACAATACAACAATATACATAGCATCCATATCCAAACCCTAATACATTTACCTAGATTAGTCAAAAAACCCCAATTCCTTAGCGAGATTAGAAGCCTTGATGAAACCATGTGTTGAAACGGATGCAAAAAGGCTGAGAAAATAAAAATAAAATATAAATGAATGTAGGTCAACGCCCTCAAACCATGCCCACAGCTGACCCCCATAGGGTCACTGCCCTCAAACCCATGCCCCCTGTGACCCCCCCATGCACCTGGCACAATGTGAACACTAGGTCTAGTCATGCAAAGAATATAAAACATACCCAACATTCTCCCACTTGTTGTTTTATTTCCATACATGGGATTATAGGGTTACATACTCAACAATGCGCATAGATCCTCTACACCAAGAGAACTTCTTAGTGCTCACAGATTTTATTAATGAATCTACAACATTCTTCAAAGTGTCCATTTTCATTAGCTACACCTTCTTTTCTTCAACCATTTATCTCACAAAGTGATACTGAAAATCAATAGGCTTTGTCTTTGAATGATAAGTCGGGTTCTTCGCTAGGAAGAATGTACTCGGACTATCACAATCTATCCTTACAACTTGTTTCACAACCCAATACTTGAGCACAATATTTGTAACCATACTACTTCCTTTCTTGCATGAGTGATTGTTATGCATTCAACTTCTTTAGTTGAGAGTGCCACTACAAAATGTCTTTTTATCATCCAACTTATTGCTCCTCCAAATAGGTTAAACACATGCCCACTTGTAGATATTTTGTGATCCATATCTCCAGCCCAATCTACATCAACAAACCCATGTATGTCCAACACTCTATCCAATCTTGGTCTTCCTTGGTAGCACAATTCATAACTAGTAGAGCCACATAAATACTTGAAAACCATTGTTACTGTTGTCCAATTCTCCTTCCCTGGTTTTGACATATACCTTCTCAAAACTCCCATTGCATGTGCAATGTTCGATCCAATACAGACCATTCCATACATAAAACTGCTAATTGCACTAGCATACAGAACACGAGACATGCCCTCTTTCTCTTCATGTATCTTGGGATACTAATCCATAGATAACTAAAAACCTACAAGAATAAGAAACCTGATCAATTTACATTCTTACATATTAAACCTATGTAATATTGTCTTGGCATATTTCCTTTGACTTAACCAAAGTTTCTTATTTGTTTGATCTCTTTTAATTTCCACGCCCAAAATGAAATTTGCAACACCAAGATCTGTCATGTCAAATTTAGAGGACAACTGAGTTTTCACATCCTAGATAATCTCCATGTTGTTTCCTATAAAAAACACATCATCCACATATAATACCAAATAAATCATATGATCACCGACTAATTTTAAATACACACAATAATCTTCCTTGCTCATTGTGAAGCCAAATCCCAACATATAAGTATCAAATTTTGGATACCACATCCTTGGTGATTCCTTTAATCCATACAAGGACATTTTTATCTTGCATACTAGCTCTTTCTTTCCCTTCACAACAAATCCTTCTGGCTACTTCATGTAGATTTCTTCTTCCAGATCCCTATATAGAAATGTTGTCTTCACATCCATCTGTTCTACTTCAAAATCAAAATCAGCATCAACAGATAATTTAAGAAATCTAATTGAAGTTAACTTGAAAATAGGATAAAAGATCTCACCAAATTCAATTCCTTACTATGAAACCTAGGGACTTTGTTATCTAGTGATTCCTTGTTGCAAATCAAGTTAGTAGATCACAAAACAAAAACACATTGTTGGAATATTCAACTCAAATAAAGATATAATGGAAGAAATATTGAAAACCAAAAATATCATGCACAATATACAAATATATTATACCCATCAACTAGGCTTATCATTCAAATAACTTCAAATATTACAAGATCTCCCTTACTGAGAAAATGGCCCAATTATTAAAAATACAAAGTACATCGAAACTTGACTAGCTAATTTACTGCCAAAATTGTTATACGATCATGTACAACAAAAATGTGATTATTACGTTGATACTAATGTTGTTTTGTGTTATCTGTGTGACTATTACATTGAAACCTGTGGTGAATTCATGACATGTACCAGAATACTTGCACTATCCACAACTATCAATCATTTTGTTGTACAGTTGTTCCTCTCTTCCCTTGTCCTAGATCTCTAGATAGCAATGCTTCTCCACCTATACAACATCTCTTTGAATCACAATCCTTTGTGATTCAATACGCTGAGAATAATTCCTTCTCTGTTATGTATCAATGTATGATGTGTCTTCTTCCTTCACCCTAGCCTTTCTTTTATAATATTGAGTTACGACCTAACCCTAATATCCAAAATGATTGACGATTGAGATTACTTCTCACCTCACTTGATATCAATGGCTAATATTTAATTCACTAATTCTAATTAAAGAAATTCTTTAAATATATCTCAACTAATTAATAAAACCACTTTACTTTAATTAAAGTAAAGTCTCAAGGTATAAGGATTTGGACGACTTCCACATGTCTAGAAACTTAGACCTGTGCAAAAATATGTGTTCGATGCTACCAAGCATCAACACTCTCTCTTAGTGAGGAAGGTATTCTCCACCACTCCAAGTTTGTCTCTAAAGAACAAAAAAATCACTTTCACCAAGGGTTTGATCAAAATATCTGCAACCTACTCATTTTTGGAAATACAGGAAAGATTCATTGTTCCCTTTTGGATCCTATCCCGAATGAAGTGGTATTTGATATCTATATGCTTGGAACACTCGATTCTCCAAGAGTTTGATACAACTCCGATTATAGTCATCTATCATCGCAGACTCCAACTCCTGATCAAATAAACATGTAAGTAATTTTCAAAGCCAAATGGTTTCACAACTAGCCATACTCACTACCATGTAATCTACCTCTATTGAACAGAGTGCTACAAAAGTATGCTTATTTTTTAAACAAGTAATGACTGTTGATCCCAAGACGAAGTAACACCCTGAGGTGATATTTATATCTATTTCACTCCCTACCCAATCTGATTCTGAGTATCCCTGATACTCCACTCCATCTCCTCCAAGATACCTGAATTCATACTCCATTGTACCTCTCAAGTACCTGAGCACATGCTTCGTAGGTATCCAATGCACCTTCTTTAGCTCCACCATGAACTGACTCAAGGTGTTCATAGAAAAACATATATATGGCCTAGTGTTGACCAAATACATTAAGGACCCAATCATATGCTTGTATATCATGGGATGCACCACTTTGAATCTGAAGTGATAACCTTCTTCAAATTGGTAACCATAAGTGTAGCCATTGGTCTACGGTCCTCCATCTTTAATATCCTCAACATCTCAATTGTGTACTTCCCTTGACCAAGAAAGATATATCCTGATACATTTCATACCTCTAACCCTAAGAAATAATGCATCAAGACAATTTACTTCATCTCAAACTCGGTAGCCAAATCTTCTTTGCACCCTATAATAAGCTCCTCTACACTTGTGAGAAGCAAATAATCTAGGTGCAAAACTAATATGAGTGGATCAACCCCAACAAATACAAAGTACAAGTTAGTATCCACCTCACTCTTGGTAAATCCCATGCTCTACAAGTATCCATCAATCCTGAAATACCATGCCCTAGGTTCCTATGTGAGTCCGTACAAGGCCTTCTTAAGCCTACACACATGAGAATCCTTCTCATGTACCTCAAGACCATGAGGTTTCTCTATATATACTTCTTCCTCAATGATATTTGTTAGTAATTTTGTTTTCACATCCATATGATGTATACTCCACCTCATAACTAAAGCAATAGAAATAATAACTCAAATAGAAGCATACCTAGCAGTTGAAGTACAAGTATCCTTGTAGTCCACTCCCTCCTTCTGGGAGAAGCCTCTTTCCACAAACCTCACCTTGAACTTCTCAATTCCTCCATCTGTAGCATGATTGATCTTGTAGAGACACCTGGAACTCACAACTAACTTCTCGTTCGATATCGACACTATGTCCCAAACATCATTCCTCATAATAGAGGTGTACTCCTCTACCGTGACATCATGCCATACGTATTGATATGTCGCTTCCTCAAAACTAGAAGGCTTGGCATCAATCATGCTACTCATAAGCTCCATATAGTTTGGAAACTTCCTCAAAGGCCCGTGCTCTTTGAACATAATCCTAGGACCCTCACCAACATCCCTCAATCTCTATAATAGCCACATGGGTATCCTAACAGGACTAGAAGGGACTAAATCCTCCTCCCCACCTGACGTCTGGGTTGCTAAATATTTCTCATCCTCCATATCCTTCAACACCTCGCCCTCTATCATTACTGATGACTCTTGATATCTCCTAGATTCCAAGTTCTCCTCGAACTTAACATATCTACTCACAATTGTATTCTATTGTTTTGGAATGAAGATATTGTAATCCTTTGAGGTCTCATTGTACTCCAAAAATATACCCTTATGTATTGAAGGCTCTAGCTTCATCCTCTTCTGCATAGGAAAATATATATAGAATGGATAACCAAAGATATTGAAATGTCCTATCTCTGGCTTCACTCTTGAGAATTCCTCCTTCAGAGTCTTGTCCCCCAATATCCTGTGAGGACTCTTATTTTTCACATATACTATCGTGTTGCATTCCTCTTCCCAAGGAAACATAGGAAACTCCTAATCATTTATCATAACCCTCGAAGAGATGATGATGGATTGTTTCTTTCGCTCTGCAACCCCATTTTTCTTAGGTTTGTATGAGATTGTCGACTCCCTCTTGATCCCTTCCTCCTTGCAGAAATCCTTGAAGTCATTGGAGGCGTACTCTACCCCATTATCTGACCTCAAGACCTTGATCTTCTTCCCTTTTTGGTTCTCCACCTAAGACTTCAACTCTCTTAACTAACTAAATACCTCATCCTTGGTATTCATAAAGAAGATCCAGTTTCTCCTTGAAAAATCATCAATAAAATTCACTTGGTATGAAAATCCATGTACTAATCTACTGGCATTGGCCCACTCACATTTGAATGGATAAGATCAAAGATCCCTTTGGACCTACTCTCTATGCTTGGAAAAGAAACATTAGCATTATTTCCATGTTCACACCCTTTTCACACTCCATTATACTCAATACTAAACTCTATAAGACCTGTAGCATTCCCCCTCATAATCAGAAATGCCTTTTAGTGTAGGTTTCCAAACAACTTGTGCCATAGCTCACATAGGTTGTCATTGTCATGTCCCAAATCTTGAACAAGCTTACCCTACAACCTATATAAATTTCCCTCTCTAACGAAAATGACCATTGTTGTGTCTGAGATAGATTTCTATGGAAATGAGTACTTTCCCTATCTGAAAAGTAACAACAAAACCCCTATCCTCCATACCTGAGATTGAGAGAAAATTCTTCTTCAAACCTGGTATGTAAAGAACATCCTAGGAAACTAACAAACCTCCTTCATCAAGTCGAAATGTAATTGTTACCTCTCCCTTCATTACATTCTTGACATCAACACCAAGCTACACATGAATATTCGAGTCCCTCTCCATCATACTACTAAATAGCTCTCGTTCTTTTTCCATATGAAGAGAAGCACCACTATCCAAGTACCACACACTTCTGGTAGTTTTGCTAGTATAAAGGAAAGAAACTAGTGAGTAATCCTTCTCAAACTTTGTTTCAAACTCATCAAGATGTGATCTGGACAGATCTTCAAACATGGGAAGGACTTCTACTTTTCTTGCCATGTCAAGTTGAAAGGGGTGACAAAGTGGCGAAAGGGTGAACTTATATGTTTTGATTTTTATTTTCTCTTGCATTAGTGCTTTGTGAGAAAAAGGTCTCATGGATTCTTATGCTTTTATGAGATTCTCATGCATTTAATTATGCTTTATGAGATTTTGAAATAACTCATACATTATTATTCGATTTTGGTGTAAAATGATTAATACTTGTGAGGGAAATTAGACTCATGTATTTATCATTAAATTATAATTTTGGAAATTGGTTTTTATGTGAGAAACCACATCACACAAATTTTCCATTATTCTCAATTATAGGTTGAGAGAATCAAGGACATGGATGAAGAGTCTTTGGGTGGTTTTGAGACTTTTCTCATTATGTGCTTGAAGATAGTTTGAGATCCTACATTTATGGATCTTGTTTTTTCTCTTTTGTAATTAGATCCTATTATTGTGGATCTAGGAATTAATGCTCTTTCTTAAGAGAGAGTGAGGAAAAACTATATAATGCATTATGTGAGCCCTGTGTAATGGGGAGAGAGTAATGGAGAAGTAATGAGTGGAGTTAGGGAGCCATAGTGATACTACTCCTAAGCATTCTGAGACTTATTCATGTAAGGAATTATCCTTCTTGATGTATGGAGAGATATGAGTGTGAGTAGTCTTCTTGAATCCTCATTGAAGGAGAACGCATCTCTTATGTAATCACTTATGAGAAGGTCCCAACATATTTTGAAGAAGAAATGAAAGCGACATGTATTCCAATTGAAGCGGATCCGAAGACGTAGCCCGGGAGGGGTGAACTCCATTACCAACATCGATTGTCTCTCTCTTGTCTTTTCATGTGTTTTATTCTATTTGAGTTCATGTGTGTTATGTAATATATTTTAAAACCATGGTTAATCATGGATTCATATTCCTTTTAATCCTTATGAAAACACTTCATCAGAAAATGATTCTCGATTGAAAACTTGTGTAGATTAAAGAACTCACCCATTTTCATATCAAGTGGTATCAGAGAAGGATGACTACTTTGAAGGATGGGAAAAGGATTGAAGCGACCAGAAAGACTTCAAGAATTAGAATATATAAATCACAACATTCAAGCTAAAAACGCAGATTTGAGGAGACTTTTCCAAGTTGCAGAATAAAAGATGCAAGAGCTTCAAGAGAGATCTCAGCTTCATGGAGAAGTCCTCAATGGAATTATTGAAGAATTGCAACTCGAATTGAAAACCAAGGATGATCTCTTGGCTATGTTGTAGCATGGTGAACGAATGGAAGACAAAGAGCCTTCTACCGTGGATGCATAAACTCATAGCAAGGTATATGATGTGTCTTCATGTTCAATGTTTTCTCAGTATGAAACTAACATGGGCATGAATATCCTCACTAAGATGGGATACAGAGGAGGTTGACTTGGCATTCATGACCAAGGAGTCATTTATCCATTAGAGGTGGTACAAATACCATGATTTTCAGTTTTGGGATATGGTCAAAAGGAGATTGGACAGTGCTCAAAGTCCATTGAAGCAAGAGCCACTTCAAAAACCATCTCTACATCATTGGATTCCAAGAGAGGAGACAAATCATCTAGTCCTATTCCTCATCAGATCTACAACAAGGATAATCCTGGAAGGTATAAGGGTCATGTTCATTCAAATTTTTTCTTTGATTTTAAGAAGCATGATTCCTACAAAATGCACTCTTGCACTTGACCTTCTAACCATGATGTAGCCAAAAATCACAAGAATAAAACTTGGGTAAATAAGACAAGCACATCCACTGGAAGTGGGACAAAGCAAAGGGAACCTCTTTCACATCCTCGTGACAAGAAGATTCAGTTAAATGAGAAGAAAAGGAACTATTTCACTGATTGCGAGATGAGTGGCCATTGGATTGGAAAATGTTGGAAAGTTCATCCTCAACTTTGTCCAAAATGTGGAAAGAGAGTAACACCAAATATTGCAAAGAAGGAGGAAGCATATGAAGGAGTTAGTATAACAACAATAATCCGAGAAGTAGTTCTTCAAAAATATCAGTTATACAAGGAGAATTTGTTTGAATCGCTTAGTAAGAAATGGTTATCATTTCTATAGAATTGAAGTATTTTGCTACTTAATATGTTTTACAGCGAAATAAATGCAACTGCAATTTGGAATATGTCATGGCTCTTTGACAGCGAGATCATCTATAATATCTACAGGTGCTTCGATTTTCTAGTGCAACAATGAAGGACTGTCATGGAATATAAAGGATTCTTATGATGCACATCGTCGAGCAATAGAGAAACATTATTGTTTTTATCTTGGTGGTGGCACGTTTTGATGTCAGTGTTTTGGATTCAAATCGTGCAAATTAAATATCTTTGGTGACTCATGATTTCAGGATGAAGACTTGCGACCTTATTCAATGCTCTGAAAAGACTTATATTTCCAACAATCACTAAGACAAAATTCTCAAGTTCGTACTGAAGGTTATTGCTAAGAGAAGATATGCATCCAAATCCCTTTTCTAGAGAAGATGCACGCTGCATTGGTTAATGATATTGCCTGTGAACTCATCTTTATCATCACATGTGAATTTTTTGAGTAGTTATGATCCGCTTCGTCTGAGTCACTTGAAAATTTTATCTTTATTTATTTAGCCTTCAAAACATTATTTTATGGCAAAACGTCATGCACCAAACCCAGAGAGTTCTTTCAGTTCGAATCTAAACTGTGTTGGTCACCCTGAATTATTGTTTTCCATGTGAGAGCCATATCCTAGCTAGGTCACCTCTTTCACCACCAACAGTTTATAGGACTAGATCGCAACTCCATCCAACACCCTCTGGTTCAAATCCTCTTGGCATATTTGAACAGTGGCAGGCATACCGCTATTCACATGCAAGATTATATGTACATGTTTCATCAACTCTCCATGCATCTTCGTCTACTCCCGGAAGCCAATACAATCCTTTATATGACAATATTGAGTCTGGTTTTGGATCTAAGTTATTTGGATCTGGTGGAAGGGAAAATGGTCATGTTATAGGAGCTATAATGGAGTCAGATATAGGTCCTCGATTGCAGAATGTTGGCCTGAGAAGGATCCAAAACTCATTTTCTCCATTAACCTGATCGTAAGTTTGAAGTTGATGGGAATGAAGCCTCTACAGATGTTGAAGTAGGCACAGTTGATGTTGATCACATGGTTTCATCCATGTTTAACACGGCCTCTAGAAAAAAGGAATTCTCCAAGATCTTCATGGAATGAACTCCATAATGGTCAGGACATGATCCACGAGATGGAGTTTTGATTCGATGATGTGATAATGATGCACTAGTTGTTTAATAACGATTCATGTCCACTTTGCCTCCATTTGTCTTGAATATATTACGTGGATTATGTCAGTTGACTGACGCTAATAATCTCAACAACTCTCACAACATTTTTTGAGATATGCTCAACGAAATCATGAGGATTTTTCTTGAAATAGTTAAGAAATTTTCCAATAGAAATCGCATAGGCATTGGCTGCATGGTTGGTGTCGTTAGACAATTGGCAGTCTGAGGTGTGGTGATAAGTCTACTGTAGGATCTTTGTCGAAGATCTTGAATGATTTATGTTCAATCTCTGCAGTTGTATATCTAAACAATGTCTCCCTTGATTAGTTGATCTCGTGAGACCGGAGGAATTGGAGGGATTCACATCCCTGACCGTCGGGCCATCGTTAGAGGTGAAATGTGCATTTTTGAATTGGTAGTCTCGAATATTGTCCTCCTACTCGATATTTTGTGTACTTGAGGGATGTTGTTGGAGTTTGCAAACAGTTTATGCTCACTTATTTCAAGCACTCAGTCTCGCACTATCTGAAATAGTTGGGATATTTTTGGAACCTCGAGCTGAAGAAGTATCATTGATGCTCCCTGAAACAATCCTTGGTGGGTGTATGACAATGTTACATACTAAATTGGGAAGGATAGAGCATCCACAAGTGACTCATTGGATTCTCACGAGGACTTGCGACTAGCTCACATGAATTATGAGGTGACATCTAAGATCTTGGTGGTGGCAATGCCATTTTTATTTTTATCCAATTTTGTTAGATATATTTTGATTATTGGGTCAATTAATAATCAAAATCCAAGCGTAATTGTTTGAGGATGTCAAAATAGCTTTTGACTATTGGAATATTCAACTCAAATAAAGATAGCGGAAGGAATAATAGAAACTAAAAATCTCATGCACAACACATAAAGATATTATGCCCATCAACTAAGCTTATGATTCAAATAAATTCAAATATTACAAGGGCTCCCTCACTCAGAAAATGGCCCAATTAGAGAAGAGACAAAGTACATCAAAACCCAACTAGCTAATATGTTGTCAAAACTATTGTATGATCATGTACGGTAAAAATGTGATTGTTATGTCGTTGTGATTCATTATCTACGTGTTTGTTACACTGAAATCCGCACTGAATGCATGACTTGTACCATAATAACTTCACTATCCATGATATTCGATCATTATTCTATATGGTTGTTCTCTCTCTTACCTTGGCCTATCTCTAGATGGAAGTCCTTCTCCACCTATCCAAGATCTATTTGAATCCTAGTCCTTCATAATTCAATACTCTGAGAAAAAGTTATTCTCTCCTCTATATCAATGTATCATGTGTCTTCTTCCTTGAACACCATAGCATTGATTTTATAATATTGACCTAACCCTAATCTCCAAAGTGACTGACAGTTGAGATTACTTCTCTCACTTGATATCAATGGCTAATATTTAATTCACTAATGTTAATTAAAGAATTTCTTTAAATATAACTCAACTATTTAATAAAATTACTTTACTTTAATAATTCCTTTAATTAAAGTAAATTCTCAAGGCATAATTTTTTGGATGACTTCCACACGTCTAGACACTTAGACCTATGTAGAAATACTTGTCTGATGCTACCAAACATAAACACCCTCTACCTAGGAATAACCTTTTGCTACTAACCAAGATTTATATTTCTCCACTTATCCTTTTACATTCAACTTATTCTTAAACACCCATTTGTTTCCAATGGGATTCCTTCCTGTCAACAACTCCACTAGATCCCAGGCCTCATTCTTTATCAAGGCTATCATTTATTCAACCATGGCATTTTTCCATATTTTTCCATCCTCTAAATCCACGTCCTCCCTAAAAATTATAGGATCATCATCAACAATAGAGAATGAACAATTTGAATGGAAATCAGGTGGAGTATACCTTTTCAGATACCTTCTTTCCCAAACCGGTCTCCTCAATACTAGAGTATGAGGATCTTCTTCGTTCTTCTGTAGAGCCCGATTCATTATCCTTCAACTCAAAATCTACTTTCTTTGGTTCTTCCTTCCTTGGTAGTAATTCCTCTTTGAAAACATCTTTGATTACTCTAAATACCGCATCTCATTTATACACTTCCTTCTTATTTTCTAGATTCCAAAGCTTATAACCTTTCATACCATATTTATACCCAATAAAGATACAGTTTTCAACCATTTTATCTAGCTTACTCATGTTTTCCTTTGGAACGTGAACATGGGCATCACAACCAAATACCCTGAGATGTGTGAGAGAGGATTTCTTACCAGTATGTACCTTGTGTGGAGTCTTTTCATCTAGTGTTGATGAGGGTAATTGCTTGACTAGGTAACATGCAATACCCATTGCCTTTACCCATAATTCTTGTCGTAACCTGACATCATTGAGCATGCACCTTGCTTTTTCCATCAATGTCTTGTTCATAATTTATTCAACTCCATTATGTTGAGGTGTATATGGAGTATTCTTATGCCTTTCTATACCACACTTCTTACATAATTCTTCAAATTCATTTTTGAAGAAATCTCCACCATTATCCATCCTCATCGTCTTAATTTGTTTCTCTGTTTGATTCTCCACAAGAACCTTAAACTCTTTAAACATTTCATAAACTCTTTAAACATGTCAAAGACTTCAAATTTATTCCTAAGGAAATATATCTATGTATTCCTCAAGAATCCATCTATAAATGAGACATATTACACATATTTTCCTAGTGATGGAACTGACATAGGTCCAAACACAACACTATGCACCAACTGTAAAATTTCCTCTTCCCTCATTTCACTAGAGGGGAACCTTACCCGATTCTTCTTCCCGTATACACAATGTTCACAGAAATCAAAATCCAAAGAGCAGTTAGACATACCTTCAACCATACCTTTACCATGTATTAGTCGAAGGCCCTTCTCTCCAATATGCCCCAGTCTTTGATGCCACAACATACTATTTTCTCCAAAGATTGCAGGAGTTTTTTCTTCTTCAGATCCAATATCAAGAACAATGGAATTATTGCACCCATCACTAATTATTCTTCCTTGCATCTTATACAGAGTTCCAAATTGAATTCCCTTCAGCAACACCATTGCTCCTTGGACCATCCTACATGTTTCTTTATCAAACTATATTTTTACCCCTGCATCATCCATTTTTCTTACATAAATCAATTTTCTAGCCAATCCTAGGATGTGTAGAACACCAAGGAGTATTCTAATCCTTCCATACATGAGCTTCAACTTGACTTTTCCTCATCCTATGATTTTAGTTGTCGAGTCATTACCTAGGAAAACATCACCTCCATCATACCTTTCATATTCACAAAACCACTCCCTATGAGGATTCATATGAAAGGATGCAGTTGAGTCAACTAGCCATGCCTCATGATCTACATGTGTGCTTGAAGAAGTCAAGTACACATCCCTTCTTCCATGGAGTTTTTTTCTTCTATATAAGGAGCATCTTCATATCTCTTCCCTCTCTCAACACTTTTTGATCTACATTCATTCTTGTAGTTCCCTTCTTTCCCACATCTCCAACAAGCATTTACAAACTTTCTAGGAGATTTATATCTTCCCTTAGAGTTAGACTCTCCCACTGGAGGACTTAGATCTATTTATTTCATGGTAGAATCCTCTTGCAAATAAGGCATATGTTCTCTGTCCTTCCATGTTTTTCCATCTCATCTCCTCTGACAACAAGGATGATACCACATCATTGAAACTTAAAGTAGTTGTATTACTGCCTAATGCCAGAACCAGACTATCCCATGAGTTTGGTAAAGGGCACAATAAATTGATACACTTATCTTCATCAAAAAATTTAATATTAACAAATAATAACTGACTTACCACAATATTGAAGGTGTTTATATGCTCTGTAATTGAGTCTCCATCTTTGATTCTCAGGTTGTACAACTTATTTCACAAGAACAATTTGTTTAGCAGGGACTTTGACTGATATAAAGCCCCTAAATTATCCCAGAATTTGTTGGTCATAGTGTCCCCTGACACATTCAATAATACTAAATATGAGAGACAAAACAAAATTGTACTCTTCGCCTTCAGATCCAACTTTTTCTAGTCTTTTGCTAAAATTATTGTAGGTGAAATACCTAGATCCACATTGATCCACTGATCTTTTTCCACCAGCAAATCTTTCATCTTGATATTCCATAGCTCAAAATGTTTCCCATTAAATTTCTCGATCTCTATTTTTGAACTGCTAGCCATTTATTTTTACCCGAAGAATCAATACCGTAGATCTCCCAAGGTAACAAGGTTTATCACAGACCCAAGCCAAACCGTTAGCCACAAAGGTGTCCCCCTGAAGCCAATAAAAGATCTGATACCAAATGTACATTTTAACCTTGTACAATAAATTACTGCAAATATATTTTTAATAAAAATAGAAAATGTACAATGGCACACACACACACACACACACATTACACGGATATTTTACCCTAGAAACCCAAACCAAGAAAACCATCAACTTGTTTAGAGCCACACCTCTAATATTATATTCATCATATTCTTCATTGTTTACAATACAATATATACATAGGATCCCACGACATCCAAACCCCCAATCCATTGAACCATATTAGTCAACAACCCTAATTCCTTAACCAAAATTAGAAAACCATCGGCGAAAACCATGTTCCAAAAAGACACTGAAAACATATGCAAAAAATGCCAAAAAAAAAAAATTGGGGCACTACTTCTAAACCCCCATTCAAGGGGGGCTCTCGCCCCCCCAATGCCCCCCCAATGTGCTCAACACAAAATGGACACTAAATCTAGTTGTGCAAAGAATATAACATATACCCAACAATATGGAGAGGTAATGTTGCAATTTTGCAATGTCTCACACCAATGCATCTAATATCTAAGAAAAGTAATTCCTTCTTGCATGTTAAATGAATTTTTTCCTTTCTATGTATTGTAGATCCAAATTTTTTCCAGCAATAACATATATCATAATTTTATGTGCATCTCTAAATTATAGTTGAAATTGGATAAGGAAGCTTACCCTAGAGAGAGAACACGAGCACTAGAATGGGTTTGAAATGATGATTTTTTGGAGATGGAGGTGGCCATGAAGGTGATACCATTGATACACATAATTATTAATTGTAGGTAGAGGTAGCCATGTAGGATCCCTTTATCAAAGGATCTCGGTGAGTTCATTAAAAAATCATCCGAGAAAAACGCCTTAACACTATGTGAGGAAATGCCTTCCATTTTCCTTATTGTTTAAGGTTGCAATTCCAACAAACAGACCCATGGCATATTGAATGTTATTTGTGAAAATACATGAGAAAACCTCATAATTTTCAGCATAGCCATCCAATTCATTGTTGTTGAGAGGAAAAATATGTAGATAATATAACTCACCTTGTTGGTTTCCCATTTAACAGTTATAACCTTGTCATCCAACTTGAATTTTGAGTGTGTCATGTTTTTCACTACCTTTTTAGCACGTCCTTTATTGTAGTACTCAACAAAGGAAAAACCACGATTCCTTGTTGAATCTTTTGGATCCTACGGTTCAAGAAAAACCCATTATAGCAATAACAACATGTATAATAATTCTGATTTTTTGCTAAAAGATCAAATGTGGATGCAAATTAGTAAGTGTGAACTTTAGATGTCATACCTTTATTAACTCCAAATGTTGAAATCTAGGACCTTTCTCAGAGACAACTTTTGTAATCTCTTCTTCTTTCAAATTTGATGGAATGCTACCAAGGAAAAGATGATTTTTTGGTTTGGATTTTGATACTCTTAATTTCTTATCTTGGATTTCAAAAAGGTTATTAGTTAAAGAGATTGGTAAACTTCAACTATGAATCATATTAATGACAAAGCTTCTTAGATTATTTGAAACGAAAGTTCTCAACAACCTTAAACTCAAAACCATTCAATGTCTCAATGGCCTTCTTGGAAGTCTCCTTGGTTGTGAATGTAACAAATGAATATTGTAACTTTCTTGCCTCTCATTTTATTGTAACATTCTAAAAATAAAAACATTTCAATACAATAGAATTACATCAGTATGAAGAAATTAGTGAGGCATATGGATGAAAAATTCATAAAACAAACAAATAAAATACTTACATAAAAAACCTCTCCATGTTGTTTACAAAGACTTGTTAAATATTCCATAGTATATTACCTACAAAGACTTCTATACCAAGTGGAGGGAGTGCTAACAATTTCTCATCATTACACACTTATTTATATTCATCAACCTTCTCACCATTTCCTTCTGCAAGCATGGCGTCCTCTACAATATCATTATTGCCATCATATTTAGACAATTTTTCATGGTCCACATCCGACACATTCACAGATTTCTCTAATTCTTGCTCATCCTATGAACTAGATCCTTCATCCTCTACTAGATCAAGATCAAGTCCTTCCTGAACATGATTTTCCTCTTTCTCTTCAACATCTCCCTCATCCATTATTTATTTTGTCTCTTCTTCATCACCATCAAGGTCAACTTTCTCTTCATCATGTTCAACATGTAAATATTCATCCTTCGGTATCCTATGTTGTCTCAATCTTCTTGTTCGTTGCCTAAATTCCACCTACAAATCCAAAAGGGAAACTATGGAGGAAAATAATAAAGGATAATTTGTAGAAATATTTGTATAAAGAGGGATATAAATATACATTAGACTGAACAAGTGAAATCGCACCAGGTGTTGTGGACTGAAAATCACAACATAAATATAAGGGACATGAGAAATTCCTTGAGAGATATTAGTGAATGAAATTCAAAAGAGTGGATACCAAAGAATAGATTTGACAAAGGTAGAGCTAAACTTAAGAATCATGAATCAAGAAGATTCCCCCAATGTCCACACAGAACATAGCATTTTTTTATAGTTAATATAACAAAACATATATGTATATATATATATATATATATAAATGAACTATCAAAAGAGAAAGAAACAACTATCAGCCAAAACTTTTGTTTCATTTGCAATTGAAAAAAGTTTATGAAAGGAAAAAAAGACAATAGGGAAAAGAGACTTGAGATGATCCATTCTGGACAATAAATGAAGGCCTAACAAATTCAAAATCAATGTCTGAAATTGGTGAAACATCTGGCACAAAATACAGTAACTAATGGGTGGGTGCATGAAGTTGATGGAAAAAAAAAGTGGAAATAGGGTGAGCACTAACGCGCTCACGTAGAAACATGTGCGCATTATTAAGAACAAACACATGTTCCTAATGTGTCAGGCTTGAAAAAACCCAAGCCGCCACCCAGGACGCCACAACAACTCCTCGACAAGAAAGTGCACATGTTCTTAAGAATGTGAATATGTTCCTAATAATGTGCACACATTCCTAAGAACACACACATGCTGCTAAGAATGTGCATGCTCTCTAGGAACATGTGCGCATTCTTGTTGGACCTGGTTAAAAGGGCATGCAACCCTTATTTTTGGTAAGTGAATAATGTTGAATAATAATCAACATTAGTTACCATTTGTCAATATAGGTTAAGGGTTATGGTCAATGGTTATTACATCAAATGGTGGTCCATTGTGAATTGTTATGGTCCACCATGGCGAATAAGGTTAATTGTGGTCAATGAGGGTAATGGATTGATGGGTTAAGGGGTTCGCTTCCTTAGGATATTTGTGGAATGAGTCTATTGGGATAGATAGTTAATGGTTTGATGGAATATAAGTTGTTATGAAGTTAAGGGTGATTGGGCTTGAGGTCATTTGGGAAATGCAGTTATATGGTGAACCATAGGGAATATGGTATATATAATCATATGATCAATAGAGGTCAACCGTGGTCAATGGAGGTGAATGATGGTGGATATATTTGATGATGGCCAAGGGATATCAATTCATTGAGATTACTATGTTGAGGGGTTAGTGAATTAAATTGTTAATGGATTAATTCACGGGTCAAGGGTAGGTGGCTAGTTGTGGCAAGTGAATGGTGTTGAATAATATTCAACATTAGTCAACATAGGTTGATGTGGGTTAGGTTATTATGGGTTAATGGTTTACTAAATCAACCATCATCAATTATGGTTAATGATGATATGTTATGGTCCACCATGGTCAATAAGGTCGGTCATGGTCAATGATGGTCCATATGGTTAATGAGGGTAGAGGGTCAAGGGGTAGATGGTTCACTAAGTTAGGAATTTTATAGGTGATGGGATTGTCAAGCTATGTGATTACTAGATAAGTGGACTATAAGTGGGCATGACATTAGTGGGAAAGTGGGCTAGTGGTTAGTGGGTCCATGTGGTTAAGATGATGAACTATAGTCAATATGGTTTATATAGTCAATATGGTCAAAAAATGTCAATTCTAGTCAATGACAATTGATATGGTTGATGATATTCAAGGGTTATTTAGTTACTAAGATTAGTTGATCACATGGGGGATTCACCTTGTTGACCAATATCTTATCATGTTAATTCATAGAGGGGGGTTTTAAAATTGTGAAAAATAGATTCAATATATTGTAGGTATATGTAGGGGCAAAGATGTGGGGTACATACGTGTTTATAAGTATTGGGGGGTATAAAAAATGGTATATGGTAAAAATGGAGTTTGTTTAATGGAAATATGTATTGAGAGGGGGGATCAACAAAAGGATTTTGGGAGGTATTTATCAATATATAGTGAAATTATATGTATTCTTTAATATACCATGAACATGCATGCGATGTCATAGGTTCACTAAGTTGAGACCCCATGGTTGATCATCGCAAGGGGGATAGTGGATTAGGTGGTTAATGTGTTATTCGTGGGTAAGGGATAGATAGCTAGTTGTGGCAAGTGGTCAATGTTCATTAATGGTCAACATTAGTCACCATAGATCAATATGAATTATGGGTTTTGTTTCAATGAGTTACCATATCAACCATAGTGAACGATGTTTAATAATGATCAATTATAGTCCACCATGGTTAATTAGGTCCAACATTGATTAATAGTGATCAACAATGGTTAATATATTTAATGAACATGAAGGGTTAATGGGTTAATGCGGTCACTATGTTAGGAGGCTTGTAGGTGATGAAATTATTAGGGTATTTGTTTAATGGATTAGTGGAATATATGTTCAGACATTGTCAGTGGGCAAGGGATCTTGGGGTTAGTGGTTCAATGGAATTAAATTATATGGTAAAGTGTGGTGAATATGGTCTATATAGTCAATATGGCTCAAACAAGGTCAACAATGATTGTGGTAGCGATCACAAGGGTCAAGGGGTATACTGGTGTAATATGGGTTAGTGGTGTTGTATGAGAGATCACAAGGGTTAGGAGTTATAATGTATATGAGGTCATAATGGTTATGGGTCTCATTTTGTTAAAGGGTTTCTTTTATTTGGGGGTATAATGGGTGTGTGATCGAGTGCTCAAGGGTGATTATATTGGGAGTCATAGGGGTTAGTAGGATTAGACTTGTCTACTTGTTCATAATAGTGAAGGGGTGATATTGAGAATCATAGGGGTTAATGTAGGATTAGACATGTGTCCTTGTTCATAATAGTTATAATACAACCAATGAATAGTAAATAATATTGACTATGGAATGAGGGGAAAAGGATTTGAACCTTTGTGGGATCAATGACACTATTACTACTTCACCCAATAGAGTGCCCATTAATAATATTGCTACTATTACTCATTATTTATTATGGGTTATTTATGTAGAAAATTTTAAGGATGGAAATTTATCTTTAAGTGTAGAAACATTGGCTAATCCTACTAGTCCTTAATATGCTAAAATGTTTGGCAATATTTTTGTAAAAATATTCAAATTTCTAAGGATTTTGTATAGAATTTGGGTGAATCATTTTTAAAAAAATGGAAATTGGCCAACATTTTTTTGGAAAAAGAATGGAAAATTAACCCATGGGTGAAGTTTATCCCAGAAGATTTTCCGTCTTTTTTTATTTATTTATTAATATGAATAGTGAGTATGTTAATTTGGCGTTAACATAAGACTCAACAACATTTTGAACTTATGGTTATTGTCCTTACAATTTTATAATGTCAAATTCTAAGACCATTAGTCACAAAATTACCATTTTAATGGAGTGTCCATGTAAAGATATCTATTACATATTTGTTTAGCGCAAATCATTTAAAAACTTGTAGTGAGAGTTAGCATCTAATTTTAAAAATATCAAGATATAAAAAGTTTTTGGATTGATTCAATTTTATTCCAAGTTTCATGAGAGATGGCGAGGACCCAAATTCCATCATTATTTCTTATCTCATCACAACCAATAAGTTCAAAAATATTAATACCTCTTTAAGTATTGCAACAGGTCAAATTAAGTGAKAAAAATAACAACTCATAACTTAAACCATAATTTTATAATTTGTCAATATGTTTAATATTAAATAATTAAATTAAATTTTATTTTTCTTAAATGTTTTAGTTAAACATATTAAATAATTAAATTATTTTTTTTTTCTTAAATGTTTTAGTTAAAATATTCACCGGAATATCTAAATGGAAAATACTTCCTAACAACTAAGTAATCAAATAAGAAAATTATTAATATTTTTTACTTGATATTTCTTTTCTTTTTTTAATTTTGGTGGTAAGATGCTAAATTGTAATCGAGGTAGTATCTATTTCTATGAAGCTTAAGTTAGATGCTATTAAAAAGTACATGACTCCACTAGAGTTAGATGTTATTAGAAAGTACATGACACTATTGGAGGTAACCTCCACTACGGCCACAAGGAAAACTAGCAGATACTATCTAGGCTAACACCGCCTTTTAGTCTTGGGGTAGTATTTGATCTCACATATGGGACTGAAGTTAGATGTTATTTAAAAGTACATGACTCTTGTAGAGGTAGCCTCTATGATGATCACAAGGGAAAGTGGCTTTCTTGTCGATACTATCTAAGGTGACAGTGCCTTTTGGCATCTTGGAATTAAGGGAAAGTGGTTTTTTTGTGGATACTATCTAAGGTGACAGTGCCTTTTGGCATCTTGGAATTAAAAAGTACACTACTCTAGTAGAGGTAGCCTCCATGATGACCACAAGAAAAACTAGATTTCTTGTTGATATTATCTAAGGTGTTTTTTGGCATCTTGGAGTAAGATCTAAAATTGTTTTTTTTAGCATCTTGAAGTAAGACCTAAAATTGTTTTTGATTGGCTAAGAAATTGTCTTCTTTAAACTTAAGAAAACAAAAGTAAGAGTATACCTCTTTATAAACCACCACTAAAACATTTCAAATGTAGTAGTTGTTTTTAATAAATGTGATGTGTCAATCCACATTCACAAATAACAACCAGTAATAATAATCTTAGATATCAATATACAACTAAATTATAATAAGTTGAAAAAAACCACTCAAGTTTTAAATACCCAATACTTTAAAATATATATATATATATATATATATATATATATATATATATAATACATTTTCACACACTAAAATATGAAATATGACTTATTCAATGATGATAATCCCACCAACCACTCACTAGCTAGTGCAATGCCCATGCCTATTTGAATATTTTTTTTTATGTTATGCTTTAACTAATCCATATACATTAAAAAAATCACAAATCACAGCCTTCCCACAATCCCAACAATCTTATAGACTACACTATCCTTCTGCAGCAACAGGTGGCGTCAATGCAGATGCCGTTGTGGGAGGAAATTGTGGGGGATAATGAAACCCAATGACCATGAGTGGGTAGGAGCGGGTCTAGTGAAGAATATACTTCCTACAGCCAGCTCGCAGACTGGTGTTCGTGATTCGTCTTCCTCCTCAGCAGTAGTAGACACTCAACTCCCTCCCCTTGATCCTCCTACAAAGGAAAGAGCTATGCGGAGATCATTCGATTTGAATCTTCCAGCACCAGGGGAAGAAGTATGAGCGTTCACTCTCTTTTAGTAGTTCTTGTGGCACCAAAGGAATAGCATGAACAAGAAGATAGATTGATTAATATGGTTCATAATGGTATGAACTGAGGTCCATCTTGTGTTTATTATTGCAAGGTTCAATCTGCCTTTCATCAGCAGCAGTGTTTGTTAATTTAAGTTTATTTTATAGAATTCAAGAGTTTATTTATGTTTTTTCTGCACATTTCAATGAATGAGTAGCTTGTGCATGTTTATTATAATAGAAAAAATCTTGATTATTTAATTTAAAACCTTAATCAAATTATTTTTATCAATATCCTGTTTTGTTGGATTCATTCCGTTCATAGTTCCTTTAAATTAATAAAGGATACTTGGATTCATTCTGTTCTTAGTTTTTTTAAAAGTAAAGAATTCACATATATGTGCTTTGTACTTTTGTTTTATTTTTTTATTTTCTTTTTCACATATCTGTGCTTTGTACTTTTCTTTCATCTTTTTTCTTAACATATATGTGCTTTGTACTTTTGTTTTATTTTTTTATTTTCTTTTTCACATATCTATGCTTTGTACTTTTCTTTCATCTTTTTTCTTTTTTCTTAGATTTTAAGAAAAACTTGATTCGATGTTATTTATTTCTATTTAAATTTCTTGTGCAAAATTCAACATGCTTCACTTGTATAGATTTATTGTAATAGAAAAAATGATTGTTATTTAATTTAAAATTCTAATGAAATTATGATTATACTTATAGATGCCCTAGTTTATTGATTCATTGTGTTCATAATTTTTTTAAATTAATAACAAACAGATTTCACATATCACTGTTTTGTATTGTTTTTTTCTGTGTTATAATATACACTTTTATT
>SNQJ01S0037255.1:54174-85529 GCA_010110895.2 Picea sitchensis
CATCATTGTGGTAGATGTTAAGTGAATCTGAGGTGTTCATTGGGTACGCAGACGGTGCTAGCCGGCACACTCGTAGGCTTGCCTCCGTAGCTTGGGTAATTTTTACACCTCGAGGATAGTTATTATCTTCCGGAGGTATATGCTTAGGTGACACCACAAACAATGTCACCGAGTATAGTGCAGTTATTGAGTTGCTTTGTGACGCCCTGTCATTTGGTATCTCTTATCTTCGGGTCTATCTCAACGCTCAGCTAGTTGTGTCGCAGTTAAATAGAGTCTACCGTGTTCATGATCCAACTTTACACCAATGATTCCTTAGGGTACGTATCTTAGAACGAAGATTTGATTATATTACATATTTTCATATTCCTAGGAGATTAAACCAAATTACAGATACTCTAGCTAATCAAATTTTAGATTGGCATGTTGCACACATATGAAAGGACATACACATAAACATGTAAATACATTTTTAAAGGCAAAAATGATCCATAAGACACAAAAAGACATAAAAATACATATATAATATCATAGTCACCATAGTACATAGGTGGACGCAAGCGCCTCAAAAATATGACCAATAACAAGTCATGGGGCTTATGCCCTCAAAAAATATATACAAGTAGTGCTCTCGGCATGTGAAAAGTCTAACTAAGGTCAGGGCCTGTGGGCGCTGTTGTACTGATCAACAACGTTTGTCAAATGCTAAAACAATCAGACCCATGTCCATGGTGCCCCCACTACATGAGGCTGCATAGATGGTGGCAGATCCTCAATCTCTACCATAGGGACCATGCGGGTGAGCGAAGTAAAGTTTCGCTCAACTTGTCTCAACACCCTCTCAGCCTCCTCGGCTCGAAGCTCTCCTGTTGTTGTTGGTCCCCCTGCAATGGCAGGTGCGGCCCCTGGCTGAGGATAATGCCTGTTCCTTGCATAGTCCGCAGGTCGCACTGGTCCCACATCTGCACACAACAGAATTGGTGACCAGAATTTTTTCCACTTTTGACGGTCCGTGGAAAAATCTCAGATGATCAACTTGAGCATGTAGGTTACGTTTTCGCCCTGACTTTTGTATCTCGTTGGCTTTATCCCTTTTCCATAGGATCGATCCCATCAGGTTGCGACATGGAACCATCATTGCTGCTTTAGAAGTGTCACGAGTTGGTGGTAGAGATTATCGGAACATGGATGCCCTAGGTAGATCCTGGTTGCATTATGGTGTCCATGCTATCTCTAATCACTATAGGCTTGGGAGTCCTTGTTGTTTTTCCTGATTATGAGTTTGAGCCTCATTTGCATGATTCCTTTTCACTCTTGACCTCACCCACTCCCAAAAGACATAACGGGTCTTCTTTTAATCCCTTTTCAGACCCTCTAAACATGAAAAGATTGTTGAGCGATCTTGTGGCCGTTCACGCTCGTTAAACTAAAATTTGAAGTCACGTCTGTCCGGCGGTAGTTTACCCCTTTTTCGGTCTGGACAGTCAAATGTACGAGCAAAGGTATACTCTAGAGGCCTCAGATCTCTAGAAGAGTACCCTCAAGTATAATTTTACCCCTTTTTCGGGCTTGAGGGACTAAATTTACGAAAAAGTTACCCCCACGGAGTCCATAGTTAATCTCTTTTCAGACTCTCTAAAATTGAAAAGATCATTGAGTGACCTTATCCTTTCACACTCATTAAAATGGTCCAGAAGAACATTTCTGACGGAGTCCATAGTTAAGCTTTTTTCAGACTCCTTAAAAATGAAAAAATGGATGAGTGATCTTGTCTTTATCACACTCGTTAAAATGGTTTTGAATAGACGTCTTGTCGGTGCTAGTTTACCCCTTTTTTGAACCGACTAAACTACCTTTGAAAAAGGTACCCCATTGGAGTCTCCTTTTACATTTTTTCAGACTCTCTAAATATGAAAAACCGTTGAGCTTACCTTCTCTAGGCTCGTTAAACTTTCATCGAAGGATGTTACCGTTGTGTGTTTTATTAATCACATTTGCATACCTGCGTCTTTGGCCTAATGCCAGCTCCATGTTTCTCTCAACTGAACCATCTAAAGCATGCCTTATACACAAGCCCTATAGAACTTTGCCTCTGCGTCTTGACATCTTTGGCCCTTGGAGAAGTTTTCCCGAGTGTCCTTACTTTGAACATCAGTCTTGTCCCTGTGCCCTGAACTTGTATGTTTGCAACACTCATTCCTCCTTTGTAACGTAGCATTCTTTTATTATTTTTCCAAAATTATTGAAAAAAAGACAAAAAAATCAAATATACCCCAAAAAGAGGAAGGGAGAAGTATTTTCTTTATTGGCAGCATAATGAGTCGCCCTTGGATAAATCACATATGTTTGTTTGTTCGTCAAACTCTGGGATTTAATAAGACCTTAGGAAGTTGTTCTTGCTACATAGAGTTGTGTCCTCCTCTGTTTGGTTATTCTTCCAAACATATGGAGAGTTTGCGTTGCCTCCTGCCTCGTAAACTTATGTTAATACCATGCTACCTGAGTCTCATCATTTGTCATGCTATTGTCCAAGGGAATTTTTTACCAAGCCTGAGTCAACCCCTCTGCAGTTTGTCTCTTACCCTCATACTCGTCCATCCTGAACGTCCAATCAAGTCTTTGTTCGAAATCAATGAAGCCTTCAGTCTAATCATCAAGATTCTCTCATCCATGACCGACAAGTGGTCGAAGACCTCTGGGTAGTGAAGTCGTACACTCATATTACACTCCTACCCGAGTTTTGAAGATTTTGAAGTTGTTACTAGAGCTCTGAAGACCTCATCTCCAGCCATCAGGCCTTATCAGCTTCTAAGAAGATGGATACTCTACCCGTATATATTTTTTATTTCGAGATGTAGCTCCACTGTGTATTGCTCACGGCTACACTTTATATAGTTATATGACATGGATCTACAGTGTATTTGATTGGTAGCCATGATTTTATTTTATCTCGAGCATGGGTATGCCCACCTCGATGAGACAATTATTATTTTTGCAGACGACACCTCCCGATTTCTGGTTCTTGGGCTCACTTGTTTGGCACATCGGTGAAGATTGTTAATGTATTTCGAACATCAGATGCTCTTCTGACCTCACACATTAGGGGGCATCTGTTATAACCCTAATTTGCACCAGGCATGCTTACCTGGCATCAGGCCATCTCAGATTCCTTCTTTGCCAAAACACTGTTGAACAACTCTTCTTTAAAACCCCTTTTATAAAGGCCCACGTGACCTGATACTTTACTGCACGTGTGTACATGCTAGCTGACCCAAGACAGCCCACGTGTACCTACAAAATCATGAAAAAAGGAAAGTTGTTGACGGAACACACAACTTTGGGTAAGTTAACTAAACCTTTCAACCATGCATGGCCAGAAGTTCGACCAAATACCTAGCTTCTTCTAGCCTATAAAAGAAGGGTTAGGGGTCCCATTTGGAAGAGGAGAATCATAGTAAAGAAACTATACCTGATTGTGCATTCCTTTTGTCCCAACCCTTTAGCCATCCTTGTGCAAAGAGAAAGATACAGCAAAGAAGTTGGAGGATGGTTGAAGAGGAGCCCAGGACCAGGTTCATGGAGCAGTGGTCGGATTCATCATTGTAAGTTGATTTGTTGAAGTTAATAATAAAGAAGTACTTTTCACGTCCAACCATATGAGGTTTTCATGGTTTATTGCATATATGTTTATTGAATCTCTAACCCATTAATCTATATATCAAATGCATGTGGAGTTCTTTGTTTGTCTTGTGTGAATGCAGGTTAGCCTTGGGAGGAGAGTTGCAGTCAAAGAGCGATCAAGCGTGAAGAAGGATCGATATCAAATGCCTAAAATAAGGTATGCTCACTTGATCTTCTTAACTATGTATTTGCTTAAGAATAATGGGGATTAGGTCCGGGATGACGGTAGAAAGTAGGAATCTTTAGGTCTTTTCTGCATGCATAATTAAACCCTAAGTGATAATCCGTAGGGGGATTTCCCACTCACAACACCCAATGATACAAATAATTCTGTGGAGGACCCCTCTCACATGGTTGATCACCACATTGATTATTTCATATATATTAGGAGGTGTAGATGGGATGTGAGTTGCTCCATTTTTTTATAGATATCCCATTTATGATATAGAGGGTATTTTTCAAATAAAAAATGATGATGTGTTACTATTGGGCTCATGATATGGTTAATTTAATGATGATGATTAGATCCTTTTTGGCCAATATTGTATGTGTATTCTCCTATTTTCAAGAATTTTTGAAGGATTTTTTTATTAAATCATCGTGGTTCATACTAGGTACGTATGATTGATGTTTTATGATGATTTTAAGTATAATTCAGCTTGTTTTAATGATTCCAAGAAGCTAATTCGTGTTCTTTGTGTCACAACGAAAAATCGCAGGTCATTTTTGCATTCAGCACTCTGTCCGGTAGTCCATCTGGCACTGCATCCAGTACTACATCTGGCACTTCATCCTACACTAAAACCATGGGCGAGTTGGCGGTTATCATATCGGTGGCCAGTGATGGGAAAATTGGTGACATGGTTTTTCCTTTTGCTCATGGCCTCCATCTATTGAGCTTATAACAACTTGGATTGGGTTGTTATGTTGGGCGTTTATTGGCTCACTTTGTTTCTAGAAGCCACCGACGGTTAAGATGCATTAATTGTAATTTACTCTTTTTAGACGAGGTCGACCCTTCCATTGGTTGACCTCTCAACTTGTAAACTCTATAAATACCACAACAGTGGTCAAATAGATAGCTAAGGATAGTTAAGCTCTTTTTTTCCATTTCAAGACATTTTCTCTAAAACTGTGTAAAACTGCGTTTTTAATTTCAAATGTTGAAATTGTGTTGCTTAAGCTTGTGATTCATCGTTGAGGAGTAGCCACGACCTGCTGGTGGGCCCACCGGTGGTATGGGTGAATATTTAGTCAATTAGCTTGTGAATTTATGTAGTGTAATTGTCATTTCTTTTATTTTTTGTACATGAGTTTTATTATTTTTATTTACTGTGTAAATTGATGTTCATAGTTTAATTGCTTCAGTTCCTTTTGCAGGTTATTTATGAAGGATAGTGTAATTATGCCATGTCTTTTTAATTTATAGGAAATATCTTGCAAGCTTAGATACTAACCCCTGTGTGTAATTAAATTATAGTTAGATTTTCTATATGCTAAAATGGAATTTAAAACAGAGTTAGAATAGAGTATTTAGTTCATGGTTTCTTTGGCAAGGTTTCGATGGATGGTTAGTTGTTAGCTTTGAATTTAGTTTTCAAATTGCTTATCTAGTTTGCTCAGTTAGTTCTTAGTTTGCTTATCTTGTTATATGCTGAAATAGAAATAGGATTTGAGTTATGTTTTTAAGAGTATTTCTCTTTGCAATTTAAATTGTTAAAATAGGATTAGTTTAATTTACTTTATGCAATTTCCATTTTAGATTTATGTTGGAATTTTAATTCGAAGTTTGATTATTGAGTTTAGTTTTCAGTTATGAATCTCTAAGTAGTATGAATTTGCTTACACTAGCATAGAACGCGTTTGAATTTAATAGAATAGTGTTTCCATATTGTTGATGATTAATTCATGAATTGAAGAATCACATGGATATGCAGGGTAGTTGATGTTTCTTCTATAATAGCTAAGTTCTCACTAGATTGCCTAATTCATACCTTTCACTTTGCTATAGAAGTTAATTTTGATTTTATCCCTCTTGAGTTGTTATTAATTGTTAAATTTCTTCGTGATATCATAAGACACCGAAGACATAACCATCAACACTATATTTGAAGATTTCTTGCTTTTGTAGATTAGAGGATAGTTCGCGTGCTTTGGTGAATTAAAGAATAGTTTTATTATTGTAGATTAAAAAGTAGTTGTTGATTACCTTTATTGTCATGATGCTTTGAATTTAAAAAATTAAGATTTCCTTTCATAAATTAGAAATAATTATGAAGTTTAACTTAAGAATAGAGTTCACTTGCTTATTAGTTTGATTAGTTGTTTATTGAGTAATTTTGATTAGTTTACTCATTGTAGAAGTTCCCATAGGTTAGTTATTTGATTTCTTATTAGTTTACTTGTTGAATATGTTTCCATAGTTTAGTTTGAATAGGGTAGTTTCTTGCTTGTTTACTTGCTTTAATAGGGTAGTTGTCTACTTGTTTAATTGCTTACTTGTTGCTACTTATTGAATTTGAATAGGTTAATTAAATTAGTTTGATGTTGATAGTGTTCATTAAATAGATTAAATAGAAATTTTGCTTTTTTTCATTGTCATGATTAAGTTAACTTGCTTAAAGTAGGGTTTTCATCTACTTTCTTGGGACAATCCATCGATCCATTGTTCAAAAGTTACTTAGGATAAATAGTTTAAGTTTCTTGATAGGGTTTGATCATTAATAGCCTTTGCTTGAATAGATTAGATCTCAAATAGCCCATTTTCTTAGTTAGACTATACTATCTCTATCCTTTTTTCCTTGGCACATATGGTGCTACAATTCTAAGTTTACTTACCCCGGGTTGACAATTTAATTGAGGGTTTTTAGTGTTTTTTTAGTGCATATAGAACACCCATCATTTTTGGCATTGTTGTCAGGGATTTGTTTCAAGGTAGGAATTAGATCATTTCTAAAATTTAGCATTAGTTTGGTGGTGGGGGAAATTTAAGACGAGATGTAAAAACCTGTGCATCTGATATAGCAGGTTCCCCCAAACCCAATGGTAGTTTTTCTTTTTGCTTTTGTTTCCTTTCATGAACAGACCTAGAGACCCAAAAGGTAGATACATTAAATCTAAATCAGACCTTTCAACAAAGGCTCCTCCCTACCTTTTTGGGGGAAGGAATGTTCCACTCATAAGCTCCACAGACCGATACCAAAAAACAAGAGCTAACTCAACCCAAAGATCTAAAGTAGTCTCTGAAGAGACTAAAACAGGGAGCACTATAGAACAAAAAGTTGAAGCATCAATAATAGTGGAACAAGAGGCAAGACCACTCAAGCCTTCCGTAGAACCAAACAATACATTAACCTTTATTTTCTTATCACCATCAGGATATCCTAACTTTGAAGACATCATATACCTTGAACAGGTGAATACTTTGTCTGGTAGTTCAACCAATATAATTGTCTCTCAAATTGACACAGAAACTTTGGCACCAATAACCTCAACCAGCTCAAGTAGAGTCCTAGACATCCAAGCAGTAGGAAGACCTTTCCATCAGAGGGATACCTTGTTCTCTTCAAGATAAAACCACCTAGGTACTCTCTTTTTGGAAACCAAACCAGTATGGATGATCAAGGGGATCACAACAATGTAAGACATAGGGAGGAAGAAGAAGCTGGAAACCAAACCGAAACTACCTTCAGGTTTCCAATTTTGGAAACCACACTGAATGTCAATATGAAAAATATTCCCCTCTCAGCACTTCCCACCTTTTACAGTAAAAGCAATGAAGATCCAGATACCTATTACCTTCCTATTTGAGTTTGACATCTTGTGTAAGAGCTACAACTACTTACAAGATGCCTAGAAACTAAAACTCTTTCCTTCCACCTTCAAGTACTCTACACTAAGATGGTTCATGGGGTTGGGAGAATCCAATATTAGGTCTTGGGAAGCCATGAAAGATATATTTCTTAAAAAGTACCAAGACTACTGCAAGACCAAGGAGTCTCGTAATGATATTTTCAAAATCCAACAGTTAGAAGACGAGAACCTCGAAGATTATATGGAACGGTTTGGTTATATCTCTCAGAAATCAAAATACCATGACCTTCCAAATGATGTCATTAGGGCTCTTTTCCTTAAGGTAATTTCGGAGGAATACCTAGAGATCCTTAACCTGATGGCATCGGGTGACATCTCCCATAAACCATTTTCTGAAATATGTGAAATGTGTAAACATTACTCGAGGAATAGAGCTAAAATAGGAAAGAATGTTCAAGACCCTTATAATAGAAATTTAAAACCAATTAGTTCAGGTGGTATCACAAGAGAAGAGATAGGGAACCTTTTATAAAACTTCAAGATAGATATATTAAGTGTAATAGGTTCCCAGTTGGACACCCTCAAAATTAAAAAGAAACAGGAGGAGGAAAATGCAACAATGAGCATATATTGCCCAAGATGCAGGAGGAAGCATTCCTCAAGGGAATGCCCATTAGATAACATTTTAGTTTGTGGCTTCTGCATGGAGGACCACTCAATTGAAAAATGTCCATCATTGCTCGATTTGTTAGCCATCTATAGGAGTGGGGATCCTGGGGAATCCTCTTATGCACCTAGGAGGCCATGGAAACTTAGAAACCAACCTACATATCCATATCCACAATCTCAAGTTCCACCCTATTATCAACAACAACAATGGAACTCACCAAGTTGGAAAAACTGGTCTACACAGTACCAACATCCTTGGCTTCAAGGATGGAGAGGAGTACATAACCAAGGGAACCCTCAAGCTCCACTTTTCCATGTGCCCAACCATCCTTATCTTCAGTTTCCACCGAACACTCTGCAACTTATGCCAGGTTTTGTTCCACCACCTTTACCTCCTATTCAACAACAACAACTGCAACAATATTAGAATGAAAGCACCCCAAGACCAACATTATTACCGGCAAAACTAGTGCCCAATCCCAATAATAGGCCCACTCAACCTCTTCACAATTTTGAGATGCATGCCTTCCTGACATATGTTATTACTCATGTTCCATTACAGGAGATTAAAGTAAGGTCGAGAAAATTTATGGATAGAGAGAGGCCTTCAGTAGTCATCCAGGAAGAAGAAGAAGAAGAAACCCCCAAACAACCCACAGATGACACTAGGTGGGAAGATGTTATTATTCCTAAGGACAAAGAACCCAAGCTTCGCCAAAATGAACCTTCACAAATTACGAAAGCCCCTCCTTATCCAGAAAGATTGGTAATCAAGAAACCTACCACCCGACCTAAATTTGACATCTTGAATGAATTGAAGAATATTTGTGTCAAGATTCCCTTGCTACAATCCATTAAGGATATTCCAATCTACAGTAAGGTAGTCAAAGAATTGTGTATTCAGAAGCCAGGTAGGAAGCAAAAGGATCCTCCAATGGTACATTTGATAGGAGAACTTTCTGAGTACATATCAGAGGATCCTAAGATAGAAAAATATGGGAACCTAGGAAACTCCATAGTGACCATAACCATTAATGAAGTTTCCATTGGGAACATTCTCATAGACCTAGGGGCAGCCATCAATGTTATGACCACTACTACCTTGGAGAAATTACAATTAAAACCTCTTCTTAGGCCTACCCCAACTATTTTGAAATTAGCAGATAAGACCAGGGTTATACCTGAAGGAATTTTGGATGATATCATAGTTACTTTAGACTCATGGGAGTACCCAATAGACTTCCTTGTCATCCACTCAAAGGATCCTACCAAAGGCCATCCTGTCATTTTGGGAAGACCTTGGTTAGCCACAACCAATGCATTTCTTGGTTGTAGAGAGGGAGAAATGACCATCTCAAATGGAATTTCTATCCAGAAACTCACCATAACCCTCCATCTCAACCTATCATGGAGAATATATGGTGGTTTGAATGTCCATACAAGAATGAGGACTCAGAAGAACCCATATTTCTAAGTGACCGTGCCTGGGCACTTCAGGAGCACACAACGGAAAATGTGCTAAACCAGTTTGTTTATGCTATCACGTGTGTTGATTTTCCACAATATTTTCCCCAATTTGAGTACATGTTTGGGGAAGAATTTCATGAAAAATTGGACCCATCCATTCTGTCTTCGACATATTTTATCTTCGAGATAGATGAGTCTGCCATATCTTATACTATGACCTACGAGATTAGTCCAGGGAAATTTCTACATATAAACTTTGGGCTAGATGCAAACCAACAAAAAAAGTTAGTAAGTATCCTTAAAGAACAATCAGGGGCATTCGCCTGGGAATACACTGAAATGAAGGGTATACACCCTGATACATGTGTCCATCACATATATACCCAGGGGGAAGTAACACCTATTAGGAAACCCCAGAGAAGGATGAATCCAACACTCAAAGATATAGTAAAGGAGGAGATCCAAAAGTTATTAAATGTCGGATTTATTTATCCCATCTCTAAAAGTAAGTGGGTGTCCCCGCTTGTAGTGGTTCCAAAGAAATTAACCAGGAAATGGAGAATTTGTGTTGATTTTCGGGAACTCAACAAAGCCACTCTGAAAGATTACTTTCCTCTTCCTTTCATCGACCAAGTTTTGGATACCCTGTCTGGAAAGAAGTATTTCTCCTTTTTAGATGGGTATAGCAGGTACAATCAAATTCTCATAGCACCCAAGGATCAGGAAAGAACTACCTTTACTTGTCCTTGGGGCACCTATGCCTATAGGGTCTTACCATTTGGATTGTGTAATGCTCCTACCACATTTCAATGAGCAGTACTATGGATATTTGTTGATCTCATTCATGATCTTATCAGGGGCACCTATGCCTACATGGATGACTTCACAGTTTATGGAAACACTTACCAAGAAGCCTTAGATAACTTAGAAAAATTCCTTATCAGATGGAAAGAAATGAAATGGTCTCTAAGTCATGAAAAATGTAAAATGTTGTTAACTGAAGGAGTGGTTCTAGGACATCATGTTTCATCTGAAGGGATAAAAGTTGATCCTGCAAAGATTGAGGTCATCATCAGACTCCCACCCCCCAAGACCCAAAAAGAGGTGAGCATATTTCTTGGACATGTCGGATACTACCGGCAGTTTATTGAAAATTTTACAAAGAATGTTGCACCCATGTTTGGATTGTTAATAAAGGATGTTGATTTTCTTTGGACTGAGTAATGTCAAATTGCCTTTGAAACCCTAAAATCTACGCTGTCTATGGCACTAATTCTTAGGGGGGGAAATTGGGCTCTCCCATTCCACATATCCACTGATGCCTCTGACACCACAATAGGAGGAGTATTAGGGAAGAAACATGACCAACAGTCCTATGCCATTTATTTTTTGAGCAATAACTTCTCCCCTGCCGAGCTAAACTACACAGTTACCGAGAAGGAATTCTTGGTAGTAGTTCACGCTATCAATACATTTCGTCATTACATTACAGGTTACGAAGTATTTGTACATACAGATCATTCCGCCATTAGATTTCTCATGAATAAACCCATAACTAATGGTCGAGTGACTAGGTGGCTCCTGCTATTGCAAGATTTTAATATCATCGTGCTTGACCAACCTGGAAAGGAGAATTTGGTAGCTGATTTTATTTCACGCATAAAAAATGAGGATGATGATATTCCTGTATATGATACTTTCCCAAATGAGCTCCTTTTCGCCCTCTCTGTAAATACCCCCTGGTTTGCGGATATGGCAAATTATCTAGCTACTAGGAAGTTACCATCTCATTTGTCACCTCATGAAAAACGTAGAATTATCATGCAAAGTTCCAATTACTCTTGGGTTGGCCATGAACTTTTTCATACAAGTCCTAATTTGATTATCCGTAGATGTGTCTGAGAGGATGAGGTACTAAAAATACTACGAATTTGTCATGATGGACCATGTGGTGGCGATTTTTCTGAAAAACGTACAACATATAAGGTGTTACATTCGGGTTACTGTTGGCCTAGCATTTTCAAATATGATGCCAAGTATGTGAGGAGTTGTGACAGTTTCCAAAAGATAGGAAGACTCACGTCAGCTGACGAAATGCCCTTGCATGCCCAAGTTATGATAGAACCTTTCAAGAAATGGGCCCTTGACTTTGTAGGACCAATTTCACCCATGTCTCATAAGAAAAACTATATTTTGGTTTGTACAGATTATGTCACCAAGTGGGTAGAGGAAAAATCCCTATTTGGGGCTACAAAAAAATACGTTGTCGAATTCATCTATGAAGACATGTTTACCCACTTTGGTGTCCCTCGTGAAAATTTTTCCATACCAAGGCACTCAATTCACATCCAAGCTGATGAGAGAACTAACAAAGAAATATGGGATTAAACACTGTAAATCTTCTTCATACCAGCCACAAGCTAATGGTCAGGTAGAATCTACAAGCAAAGTTTTGGAAGCTATCTTAACCAAGATTGTTCAATTACATCACCAGGATTGGTTTGATAGGCTTCTAGAGGCTTTGTGGGCTTACCGGGCCACCTGGAGAAACACCACTGGGCATACCCCTTATGATCTAGTGTACGGGAAACAAGTACTTATACCGATATAATTCCAAGTAAGGACCTTCCGTATTTCCGCAAAATTGGGATTAAACTTAGATGAGGCTTAAAAACAAYGATCCCTACAATTGAATGAGTTGGATGAGATCAGGAAAGATGCCATCGAACGAACAATGTTAGTCCAAAACCAGAGGAGCAAGTGGCATGAAAAGTTTATTAAGAAGAAACACTTCCAACCTGGTGATTGGGATTTGTTGTTTGATTCCCGATTTAAAACCTTCAAAGGAAAACTCACCACCCGGTGATTGGTTCCTTACGAGGTAGTCACTGTATATGAAAATGGAGCTATGAAAATCAAAACAATTGACGATGGACAAGTCTCCTTTGTAGTAAATGGACACCAACTCAAATTTTATCACAAGCCCATTTCCAAAGAAGATTTTCTACAGGGCATGTTCACTGACAAGGCATTGGCCTTAGTAGATGAGGAAGTCCCCCCTTGTTCTTGAAATTTTTATGAATTTTCTATTGTACATACGTAAATAATTTTGAATTTTGTTATTAAGCAATTCTAGAGATTTCTGTAGGTATTTATTTCACTAGGAGTAGACAATTTCAAGGAAACATAAAAGAAGGTTTTTTCTTCAAAATATTGTTATATTTGAACCTTGTTGTCTGGTAAGCATCAAATGAATACCTTTATGTTTTTCCCAATGGTACCATCCACTACACACTAAAATGCTTGATTATATCATATCTTTAGATAGGACACGTCCACTTAAATACCCCTTACATTAGGACACTCACTAAGGAATATATATAACAAAAATTCATCCTCTAACATAAATATCATCCAAATTTAAAAGAAAAGAGAAAAAGTTGTTTTTAGAGGTGTTCCCCCATCTTGCACAAAGCAATATTGTACTAAAAATATTAAAATATGGAGGGTCAGTCTCTAAGGGTGTAAGAGGCTAACCCATCGGGATACTAAACAGGTCTGCTAGCAGCGGGTACTAGCCTATGGTGTGACTAGGTAAACCTGTCGGAGTATTGAACATGCTTTCTAACAATGGGGCATTCTACCTAGCGAGGATGATAATCTGACAAAAAATAATAAGAAGAACTTTAAACTTTTCCTAATGTACGACATTACTGGTAAAAAAAGATGGCATGAATTATGTATGGTTAAGCTAAGGTTAATGAACTCCATAAATTTTCCATTGGGAACTAACTTTGAGACTATCTTCAAAATCTCTCACCTACCTCTTCTTATCTATATATAGGATCTCTTATCCTATAGGTGGGGCCATCTTCTAACCGTCTCGTCAGACCAATCTGCGAAATTTATCTCTACAGTTAACAAGCTGTAAATCTTCGACTATTGGGAGAACTGACTGGTTTCCTATATTTTTTATTGTGAGGTGTCACAATACTTAGGTGTGGGGGAGGGGTTCATTAGTTGACAAATGATAACATTGCCTAGAAGAAGTGAATCTTTGTAAAAATTTATGTGTATTTTTTTCATGATATGTGTTATTACATCAGCAATCATTTTATTTTTTTGAAATGCTAATTCCCTGTGTGTTACAAATTGTTGTACATATCTTTAACAGAACACTTTATTGGTTTATTTTTGTTACAGACTGTTCATTGCAGAATTTAAATTACATGTCTTATGCGAGTAGATTGAGTAAGAATGGTGTCAAAATAAATAATAATGGAACACTCTGCCTCTGCTCCTAATCACTGTGACTGTCAAAACCATTCCAAGACTGCAAGCTATCCATTACAAGAGGTAAAAATGCATTTCGCACAGAGGTACCATATGGAGTGCCATATGGAGTTCTATATGAGGTGTCAGACGAAGTGCCATATGAAAGTATATACCAGTAACTATCCACAATTCCAGGTAACCAGAAATCAATGGCATTCATTTGAATTAGTTCATGGAAATTAAGATTGAATGATGTAAACTTAGACATTTTCATGATCAAAGGTCCAAGTCAAAGACTTGGACATTGATCTAACCTCTTCATCATTACAATCGCCTCCCACAACATGCCTTCAAATTCGAAATCGACACTCACACATGGCAACTCGTGCATGCATGAGTGCAACCGTTCCACCCTAGGCACACTCAAAAATGGAATCGGTTATCCCATTTATTCCTCACACTCGCCCTCTGCTCATTTCTTTTAGCTTTGTCCACATTGCGCTCGACCCCTGCTCAATTGTGCTCGACCTCTGTTTAAACCGTGCCCTCCCCTGATTGCACCTATCCTTTGTGAATTTCCCCCTCTTTCCATCTTTCCCACACTTTCATCATGCCCAAGCGGTACGAGCCATCCTCCTATGTTGACCTCTTCACTATCCATGAGTTCACACAGTGCAGGGAAGTGTTCCTTCGTGTAGGCTGGGGGGCATTTTTGTCCCACTTGTAGGGCCACGACGATGGAATTTCAATGCAATTCGCCCTTGGTTTTGATGGAAAGACAACGCGTGTAGGGTCTCTCACCTTTGGGGTCTCTGAGGAATCCATAGCCGCAGCCACAAAGCTTCCAAGAATTGTGGATAGATGGTTTTAAACCACCAGTTGCTACGATCGAGCTATAACAGGGTTTTTAAACCAGAATTCCAGAACATCTGTGGAGCTAAAGGATACTCCAAGGAGTGGATAAAACAGGAGCTAATTAACCCTCTCATATTCATCACCAAGTTGATCACATGTGAAGGTAGATATTCCACCTTTAAAGCCTGTCACTTTCGATTGTTAGCTCACTTTCAGTTCAATAAACCATTGAATTCTCCCTTCTACTTCTTAAAGAGTCTCGAGAAGATGTCTTCCCAAGTGAGGAAGAATGTAACCAACCCCCACAATAGCCTCTTTCACCATGACCTTATCAAACTACTTGTCTTAGACGAATTGGAGAAATAGGGGAAAACTTGGAATGAGTTCATTTACCAATTTGCAAACCCTCACCGGGAAATCAAGACTAGCAAAAAGACACTTGATCTAAGGACTATTTCTCCATCCAAAACCCACTCTTCAGAGACTCCAAACCCTCTTGCACAAACCATTTATTTACCGGAACAAAAATCCAAGAAACTTTTTGAAACCCCTACAGCCTCATCGGACAAAAAGACCAAGAATCCTATTGCTAATCCCTTGATGCCTTCAGCGTTTCTTGATCCTACACCCAAAAAGATACAAGAAGTAATTCAACAAGACTTTCCTACAGTCCCCACAAATAGGAGAGGAGTTAATCGATTTAATAGAGGACCCTTTCGAAAGAGTACCTGGAACACAAGAGGAAAACCTTATGAAAAACCCCTGACCACTTTGGACCCTATCCAAGTATCCTCCGATATCGAAAGCCCTCACAAAATACTTAGGGAAGTGTCTATAGACAAATTGAAGCCTCAAAGAAAGACAAAATACGAACCTACTTCTCCTCATCAACCCCCTATTACTCCTACCTCACAGATGCCTACCCCAGATCATAAGAATGATAGACATTCTACATCTTTCAAGGGATATAAGCCCTCCTCTAAGATATCTGATCCTTCTCCAGCCATTGAGAAGTTACAACAGGAAAATTTTCAACTGCTGCAACAATTGGAAGAGAGGAAGACTTTGGACACGCATCTTCACCATGGAAATGCAATCCTCCAAGAAAAGGTGAATTCCCTTCAATGGTTGGTTGACGAGATGACCAAAACCAATCGCAACCTCAGGGCACAATTGAAGCAACATAAGAGGCCCAAGACAAAGTCCTCATGAAAATAAGGAGAAGCTTCTAAAGCTAATCCTTCTCAGCAAGCTTAGTCATGTGGGGCAATTCCTTTTTTTTTGCAGTGGGACCTGCAAAATCTTAGCTGTGGGGGTAATGTTGGGCTTGCGATATGGTTAATTTAATGATGATGATTAGATCCTTTTTGGCCAATATTGTATGTGTATTTTCCTATTTTGAAGAAGTTTTGAAGGATTTTTGCATTAAATCACTGTGGATCATACCAGGTATGTATGATTGATGTTTTATGATGGTTTTAAGTATAAATCAACATGTTTTAATGATTCCAAGAAGCTAATTCGTGTTATGTGTGTCACAGGTAAGAATCGGAGGTCGTTTTTGCATCTGGCACTCCGTCTGGTACTCCATCTGGCACTGCATCTGGTACTTCATCTAGCACTCTGTCATGCACTAAAACCATGGGCGAGTTGGCGGTTATCATATCGATGGCCAGTGATGGGAAAATCAGGGACATGGGTTTTCCTTGTGCTCGTGACCTCCAACTACTGAGCTTTTGATAACTTGGATTGGGTTGTTATGTTGGGCGTTTATTGGCTCGCTTTGTTTCTAGAAGCCATCGGCGGTTAAGATGCATTAATTATAATTTATTATTTTTAGAGGAGGTCGACCCTTCCAGTGGTCGACCTCTCAGCTTGTAAACTCTATAAATACCACAGTAGTGGTCAGACAGATAGATAAGTATAGTTAAGTTGTTTTTTTCCATTTCAAGACATTTTTTCTAAAACTGTGTAAAACTGTGTTTTTAATTTCAAATGTTGAAATCATGTTTCTTAAGCTCGTGATTCACCGTTGAGGAGTAGCCACAACTTGCTGGGGATCCCACCGGTGGTCTGGGTGAATATTTAGTCAATTATCTTGTGAATTCATGTAGTGTAATCATCATTTCTTTTATTTTTTGTACATAAATTTTATTATTTTTATTTACTGTGTAAATTGTTGTTCATAGTTTAATTGCTTCAGTTTCTTTTGCAGGTTATTTATGAAGGATAGTGTAATTATGCCATGTCTTTTTATACAAAATAGCTTGCAATCTTAGATACTAACCCCTGTGTGTAATTAGATGATAGTTAGATTTTCTATATGCTGAAATAGAATTTAAAACAGAGTTAGAACAGAGTATTTAGTTCATGGTTTCTTTGGCAAGATTTCGATGGATGATTAGTTGTTAGCTTTTAATTTAGTTTTCAAATTGTTTATCTAGTTTGATCAGTTAGTTCGTAGTTTGCTTATCTTGTTATATGCTGAAATAGAAATAGGATTTGAGTTATGTTTTTAAGAGTATTTCCCTTTGCAATTTAAATTGTTAAAATAGTATTAGTTTAATTTACTTTATGCAATTTCCATTCTAGATTTAGGTTGCAATTTTAATTCGAAGTTTGATTATTGAGTTTAGTTTTCAGTTATGAATCTCTAAGTAGTATGAATTTGCTTACACTAGCATAGAATGCGTTTGAATTTAATAGAATAGTGTTTCCATAGTGTTGATGATTAATGCATGAATTGAAGAATCACATGGATATGCAGGGTAGTTGATGTTTCTTTTATAATGGCTAAGTTCTCACTAGATTGCCTAATTCATACCTTTCACTTTGCTATAGAAGTTAATATTGATTTTATCCCTCTTGAGTTGTCATTAATTGTTAAATGTCATCGTGATATCATAAGACACCGAAGACATAACCATCAACACTATATTTGAAGATTTCTTGCTTTTGTAGATTAGAGGATAGTTCTCTTGCTTTGGTGGATTAAAGAATAGTTTTCTTATTGTAGATTAAAGAGTGGTTGATTACATTTATTTTCATGATGCTTTGAATTTAATAGATTAAGATTTCCTTTTGTAAATTAGAAATAATTGTGAAGTTTAACTTAAGAATAGAGTTCACTTGCTTATTAGTTTGATTAGTTACTTATTGAGTAATTTTGATTAGTTTACTTGCTGTACAAGTTACCATATGTTATTCATTTGATTTCTTATTAGTTTACTTGCTGAATATGTTTCCATAGTTTAGTTTGAATAGGGTAGTTGCTTGTTTGTTTACTTGCTTTAAGAGGGTAGTTGTCTGCTTGTTTAATTTCTTACTTGTTGTTGCTTATTGAATTTGAATAGGTTAATTAAATTAGTTTGTTGTTGTTAGTGTTCATTAAATAGATTAAATAGATAGTTTTCTTTTTCTCATTGTCATGATTAAGTTAACTTGCTTAAAATAGGGTTTTTATCTTCTTTCTTAGGACAATCCATCGATCCATTGTTCAAAAGTTACTTAGGATAAATAGTTTAAGTTTCTTGATAGGGTTTGATCATTAATAGCCTTTGTTTGAATAGATTAGTTCTCAGATGGCCCATTTCCTTAGTTATACTATACTACCTCTAGCCTTTCTGCCTTGGCACATATAGTGCTACAACTCTAAGTTTACTTACCCTGGGTTGACAATTTAATTGAGGGTTTTTAGTGTTTTTTTAGTGCATATAGAACACCCATCAGTTACCTTCAAATAAGTGGTATTCATTCTTAGATGATCCAAGTATTCAATAGATTTATGATGATACATTCGCAGATAGTTTTCATCCACTCGGGGATGGCTTGTTACAGGGTACTCATGATAATTTCCAGTCATGCATTAAGAGTCGTGATGCATATTTTTTTGAGCATTNCTTAGATGATCCAAGTATTCAATAGATTTATGATGATACATTCGCAGATAGTTTTCATCCACTCGGGGATGGCTTGTTACAGGGTACTCATGATAATTTCCAGTCATGCATTAAGAGTCGTGATGCATATTTTTTTGAGCATTCAGATTGGTTATATGATGAATACATTCCACCATATTTGCACTCAAATGTTTATGGACACGAGGCCCTTTTCAACCCAGAACAATTGGAGACTCACACTATTGAGTAGTAGTGCTTTTATTCTGGGGATTTTTGCAGGAATTTACATATGAAGAGGAAAAAAATTTCAGTAGAGGGAAGATTTATTTCTTCGTACATGAGGTTGTCCCTTACCTCTTATCTTTTTTTTGTGAAGCCATTTATTTTTCTTCCAATCTCTCATCTCCTCTCGGTCTTCAGAAAGCAACGATCATGTGAGTGAGGACGAAGATGAGACATCGCCTATATGTGGCAGCCTTATTCAAAAATGGATGGATCAAACACATGGTTATTCTTTCTAGCAAGATTATCTCCCTCCCACCCACCTCCATGAGTTGTTTTCTATGATTGAGCACATGCTTATTTATGCTCATAATTATTATGTGCTTGACTTATCCGTGTTGTATTACATAATTAATCACAGGGGGAGATGACTTGATGAGATGATCAATCGGTTGCATTGGTTGTATAATTTCACCTGACATCTTTAGGGTTCTGACTTCTATGGGCCTTGAGCCCCAGGTAAGTAGGTAGGTCATTTTTTTTTCTGCATTACATTTGTGTGTTCATCATAGGTTAGTTTCATTTATTTTATATGCTTTATTTTACATATTTCTTTTCTTGCATTTATGCATATTTTTTTTGATGCACTTGCTTGAATTATTGACATGTTAGTTATAACTTTTTGAAAAATGGAAATTTTTTCTTTTTAAGGAATAGTTGAAATTTTGAAGTTTTTCTTATATGAATAAAGGGTGAGAAAGCCACCACTCGATGATCTAATATCTTGCTTGAGAATGTGTAGGCACAAGTCTTACTAGGATATAATGAGGTTCTCATAAACTTTAGGGTAAAATCATGAAGATGTGTGTCTATCTTGCTTGTTTTATGAGAAAAAAAAACTATATTTTCACAAGTTCTTCAACTTCTGGTATACAAAAGTAATTTTTTTATTTAAAATTTTACTTTGCAGTAAACACAAAACTTGCAAAGAATTTTGTTAGCTTTCCACTGACTATTTTTCAATTTTTTTTAATGAGATTTGATATATCAATTTGACAATTGTTTAACAGTATGTTCCTTAAACATGAAAGGAATGATAATGAGTTATTTTTTCCCCCAACAATGTATCTATTATTAAAATTTTGTTTTTGACAAACGAAACATACTGCAACAATCCACAGAGACTCTATTTTATTATGACTATAATTTTGAATCTAACAGATGAATATTATAATTTCTAGAATTTTTTTAAGTCGACCAAGCTAAAAACATTGCATATTTTAAAAACATGTTTTCCCCCACCTTGTATCTATCTTAATTTTTACTTAAAAGTAAAATCTAAAAATACCCTTTTGAAAAGAAGAGTTTAAGGATTCTGAATATAAATTTTTCTAAATTTTTCACTATGTATTTTTAGAGATAGAGATATTTTATTTCACTGAATCATAATGTCATCTGAAAATATTATGCAATGATTTTTATTTTTTTTAAATTCAATAAAATTAGATAAACTAATGAAAATGAAAACAAATTATATCCATTGAAAGTCTATTCAATTTTGCAAATGATGGTATCAATTTCAAAACTAAATTATGAGTATTTGCAGGAGTCTACAACCTCCAAAGTTTAGGTAATCTAGAGGGAACTCTCAGGTTCCTGCAAACAGTCTCATTCGCTTGTTTTCGGCCAAAAGAATTTTTTTTCAGCCGAAACATCTAATTCTAACGGAATCCGTTAAAAATAAATGGTTTCCTAGCTTTTCAGCCGAAAGGTGGGTGAGAGAATTCCGTCGGCCGGAAACAATGAAGAGACACATCGTATCGTTTCACTTCGCACCAAATCTTATAAATATGCTTTCATCCGAACACATTTAACACAATTCCCTCTCTTGTTTCATGGTTTTCTAGAGCACCTAAACAAAGTTTCGAATCATCTTTTTCGTTTTTTTGAACAAGGTAGTTGATGCTTTGAATGCAAAAAAAAAAATTATTTTTTTGAAGTTCAAATTTTTAGTGGAATACCAATTTATTTATTGAAAGCTAAATGTTGAACATTTTTTCAAAGTGAATCCTTTGTTGAACATAAAATTATTGATATTATTTTTTAATAATTTTTGTGACAATGAAGTTTTTCTGAGACTATTCTGAAATGTTGATTTTTTTTTAAATTTTTACAGATAACTATACTCATTGGAAACAAAATTTTGCGCAAGAGAAACTTTGATTGCACTCGATATGAAACTCACCATAACGAACAAAGGAAAGAGCATTATTGGAGAAATAAAAGAGAACATGCAAATATTGAAGAAAGAAACAATGATAATGTAAATAGAGATTTTCAAAAAGAAGAAGTCCAATCAGGTATGCATGCACATATTGTCTATATTAAAAGTATAGAATTCAAATTTAAAATATTGTTTAATATAATTGATTGTAATTACGATTTGATGTTTTTCAAAAAACATAAACAGATTTGACTCATAATGTCGATGAATATGTTGAAACCGAAATTGAAGTAGAAGTCGAATCACCTATAGGTATGTACATAAATTTAGATAATACAAGATGAATACTTGTATATAGTTTAGTGAATTTATGTTCAAGTTTTGTTTTTTAATATAAAATTTAAATTTAAATATGCAGGAGAATCTATCAACATTGATGATGAAATATTAGAAAATGTTGATACTGGCAAATTTGGGAAGAAAGAAGCTAATCATTATATAAGATATCGAACTAAGAATATGTATAATACTTTTTTCAAAGATGAAGCAGTAAAAATACAACATCAACTTTTATTCTGTCTAATAAAGTTTAGAAATTTAAAAGAAGCTACATCATTATTGGGTATTCAAAAGTCGACAAAAGATACAAAGGTGAAACAGAATGTATTTGACAATATAACTAGTGTATTAAAATATTTTGGAAAACCTTGAAAAAAAGATGTCAATGTTGCACGTAGAGTGATACAAACAACAGTTGTTTCATCTAGGGTAAGAGGTTAAATTATAATCTTAGTATCCATTTCTATGGAACTGAAGTTAGATGCTATTACAAAGTACATGAATCCATTAGAATTAGATGTTATTAGAAAGTGTGTGACTCTATTGGAGGTAGTTTCCACAACTCTACTAGAGGTAGGTGGTATCCTCAACTACTACTACCACGAGGTAGTTTCTACTACTCTATTGGAGGTAAGAGGTAGCCTCAACTACTACCACAAAGGAAAGTGTCTAAGCTAACACTGCCTTTTAGTCTTTGGGTAGTATTTGATTTCATGCATGGGACTAAAGTTAGATGTTATTAAAAAGTACATAACTCTAGTAGAGGTAGCCTTGATGATGATCACAAGGAAAATTGGCTTTCTTGAAGATACTATCTAAGCTGACATTATCTTCTGGCATCTTGGAGTAAGACCTAAAAAAAAATTTGATTGGCTAAGAAATTGTCTTCCTCAAACGTAAGAAAACAAGAGTGAGAGTATGTCTCTTTGTGGACCACCACTAAAGCATTACAAGTGGAGTGGTGGTTTTTGAATAACTTGATGCATCAATCTAAGTTCACAAATAACAACCAATAATAACCATCATCACTACCAATGAACAACTAAGTTATAATAAAAAAAATTTAAAAAAAACACATTTTAAATACCCAATACTTTAAAAACATAAAATATTATAAAACACCTTAAGAAATGTGCCATCTTCTATAAAGATAAGCCTACCAACCACCCACCCAATCCACCCACCCAATGTAAACCCATGCCTATTTGAATAATTTTATATGTTATACTTTAACCAATCCATATACATTAAAAAAGTCACAGCCTTCCTTTCCAAAGCCCCATAGAAAATATGATTAAATTTTCAGAAAACTCTCAAACCTTCCTTGAACATTAAGTTGTACATTGTGTTAGTTAAAGTGAAAAACAAATCCATCACACTCAAACTCTCGGACATATTGAAGCCGTACGAAAACAACTGGAAACCATGTGATTAGCATAAATTTTGGTTTAGTGACCACTTTGAAATTTGGAAAAAAAAACTTTAACACCTTTTTTTCTATTTGGAATTTGGAAAATAAACAGTTTTACAGTTTTTAATACTATATTCCTAGATAACTGAAAAATATGAATGGTCAAAATACCCATGAGAATCCATTTTGTCGTCAAATTTCCAACCTTCATTGCGGCTAATGAACGCGGCAAGATTATTAAAATTATATTTGACCTGACCATAGAACACTTCGCCTCCGGGTACATTGCTCTTTGCTTCACGTCATTTATTCCTTTATTTATTTAATTACGTTGACAACCACCGCCAAAATTCGTTTTCTTGCTTGCAAACGTTGCGACAATCATAGATATATGAGTGAGAGAGTTTTCGTCGTCTTATAAGACAGTTTATCCACTCGGGTGTTGTTAAGGCTTTCGGTATCCTCTTCTATGTTTGTGACAGGAAGGCCCTTAATGGCTCCCACAGTCAGGAATCGTAGCAAGAGCAGTCAGGAATCGTAGCAAGAGCGTGGAGAATGTGGATGTGAATGATGAGAAGGAAGTGAACTACATGGGCGTGAGAAAGAGAACTACATGGGCGTGAGAATTGTAGACTATGCTATCCCTGTAGCAACAGGCGATGTCGATGCAGATGTCGATGTGGGAGGAAATTGTGGGGCCTCAGACGATAAAGAAACCCAATGACTATGAGTGGGTAGGAGCGGGCGTAGTGAAGAATATACTTCCTACAGCGAGCTCGCAGACTAGTGTTCGTGATTCGTCTTCCTCCTCAGCAGTAGTAGACACTCAACTCCCTCCCCCTGATCCTCCTACAAAGGAAAGAGCGATGTCGAGGTCATTCGATTTGAATTTAGATATATAATTTTTTAAATCAATTTTTATAATTGTAGATTTATTAAGTATATAGTTATTCCAAAAGCGCACATAAGAGTTCGATTATAAGACTAAATGTTTAAGCATGTAACAAGTTTACAACAACAACAATATACCAACCCTAAATCAACAAGAAAGTGAATGAAGATATGGAAAATGAAAATGAAAAGACTTGTAAACCATCCACCAATGATTGCATGAATAAAGAGCATGAAACTATATTATTGAAGGAATATGACAAGCCCTAATAGTTGAAAATGTAATTATTGAAGGAATGACTATGTTAGAGATGATTCCAAAAAATTAATGCAAATCGAGAGAGATTTAGAGAGAGCTAAACTAGGGTTTTATTTCACTTGCAAATGATAAAGACTAGTTCCATATTGAATTCTTGGGAATATGGAGTCAATGCAACACCTTCAATGAAGGGTAAAGGAAAGAGAATCCTTGAAGATCAAAATCCTGGGAGGATCCAATCATAATCATTGGTCAAACCTTCTAGGAAACAAACCCTAGAGTTTATAATATTATAAATCATAGGTGTCATCCTACTTCTTCTCTAGCGTCTAGCAACTGATATCAAGTGGAACTAGGTTAAAACTTATTACCCCCTCTCAACTAGGGGTAACTAGAGGCTATTTGAGGGGTCAACTTTGACCTGTCTCACTTGTATCATGGATCATTTGTATTTTTAGGGATTTGAGGGGTTATAGCGCTAGGTTTGCCTCATATAAAGATGCCTACACTAACTCATGGAAAAATCATAACTCACCACTTCTGGAAAATCACTTCTATTAATATAGGGTTAGTCTTTGTAAGGTATAATCCTAGGCCTATGAGGGTATAGTCTTAGGGTTTCAAAATTCCAAGCCTTCTTGGCTATCTAACTTCAATTTAAGGTGTTGCTTGACTCCATTTTTCACAAGGAAAGAAGACAACACTAGTCTTTAACTTGCAAGTGAGATAAAACCTCAATTTTCACATTCTCCCTCAAAGTGACATGTTATTTTAGGTACTTTATTGCATTTTCATTTTCATTCCAACTCATTTTTTTTCATTATAATCGATTTATTTGTTGTTTTTATAAATGTTGTTACATCCACTAGGGATTGAGAATATTGCAAGTAATTAGTTTAATTTCATGATAGTACATGCATATAATCATTCTCTAACATACCATGCATATTCTACTCATTGATTGACATCTTTTACAACAAGTATTTACTGATTTTAGGACTACTATATCGTTGTTGTTACAAATTGAAAATATTGTTGAAGCACATGGGCTTTTATCATAAGTTTTATTACAACAGGCTTTCGTCCTTTATAGGTGGTATCTCGGGCTTATTTTTTCTTCCTAGACTTGTTTATTGACATTAAAGACATTCGAAAATCTCACACACATACACATGGTCAGTTACCTTGTCTAAATGATAAGAGAAGGGTTACCATCTTCAACTATTTCCACCACAAACTTCATCATCAAGATAAACCATACCAACTTCTTCATCCAAATATTTGACAAGATTCATACTTGTGTCTCTTCTTCAAGTACTTTGTAATTTCCTTCAAATAATCATTTTCTTATTCACCATTGACGTCATCTTCAATCATGTAGTGGCCATGTTCATGTAACAACTCTTGCAACACCTCATATGTTCCATCAAGAACTACCTTAATACATCTAATGACTTGGACAACCAAATATTGGTTGGGTGCAACACCACACAACTTATTTGTTTGATTTAACCATTGCTTAGTTGTTGCAATCAATACTTTTTCCTTCTCAGACACTCAAAACCTATCCAACTACTTCTACAATTGTCAAAGGTTATACCAAAAAATTCATTTTTCTTATGTTTTCTAGAGCTAGTCTCTCCATACATTTACGCAATAGCCTTTTTGCAATGGAACACTACTTTCCTACAACATCCTTCAAGTATAATTCACATAGACCCAATGAAGCACTGCTTACAAAATATTATTTATTACCTTGATCTTATTGGTCTTTCCATTGTTTCAGTGCACTCAATAGGTTCTTGGTTTCACCAACCATTTCTTCAACTATTCAACCATCCTACAATTGAATGTTTTTCTTGGCAATTTTCTCAATGTAGTGCTCATACTCCATACTCAAGTATTTATCTAAAAAACATTTTTCATTCTCATGGCCTACCAATACTAGTAAATTTTCCTTAGCACAAAAGGATGTGCCTTCATGAGTGACCCCATCAATAAAATCTACAACTATCACTGGAGCAGGTCTAACCTTGCCACCAATATCACTATGCTTTCAATCCACCAATGTGAAAAATAGCCCATTATTCTCCAGGATAGTCTTTAACAAATTATTTAACATTGCTAACTTATTATTCATGTGGAAAACAACACCTTTCATTCACAGGGTTCATTTCAAAAACCCTCTCCTAGGTCTCTTTTTGGAATAACTTTACTATGTACTATCTTGTCTTGCTATTTTCAATGTCGCAAGGCCTTCCCACTAGTTCACTAGCAACTTCTATCAAATTCACTACTAACATTTTTGACATTGTCCTTTGTTTCTTCCTTGTCATCATGGGGACACTACAAGATTTTTTTTCATAAAAAAAAACACTAAATTGTGTTTATTGTTTGTAGCTTCGGGCGGCTATTCTCACATTGGCCTTGGTGTCGGGCATGTGAGAATCTTCATTGACACACTCATTGCATATTTTGTTTTTGTGAAAACCATTTTGGATTGGAGTTGGGGCTTGGAATTGGTGTTGGGGGCTTGTGTTGGGGCTTCACACCCACCTGTGTGAATAAACAATTCTAATTTAATGTTGAGTTTAGAAGGGGTTCCTAAACTCACTCATTAGACTCCTATAAAAGGAGAGGAAATGTGAGGAGACACTTATCACATCTTATTGTGACATTATGGAGTTAGCATAAGTGAGTGAGCACGTGTGCTAAGAATTTTTGGGTGTGTTACCCCCAATCCTAGGGGTAACTAAGGAGATGATGTCTTTAGGCCTGCATGTAGAATACATGGAGTGTTAAGAGCCAGATGACTAGTTGATCCCACATTGAGTAGACATAGCCCCTCTTCTCCACCACACATAACCATTCATTGTTAGCAGCATAGAAACATCCTCTGCACCAGCCTTACCCAAAAAGGACAGTATGTCTTGCTTCATTAGGTAACAAGTCAAGTCTCATGATAAGTGTCACTTTAGTAATTGAATCATTTGAGCATGTTGCAAATGGTTCTTTCTTGATTATGTAACATATGCTTGAAAATTATACCTCTTGCATTATTTCACCTTCGTGGTTGACATGGTTTCCTAGTAAGTGGGTCACCCTCGGGAAAAGGGTTGCTACTGGGGGGTCTCATTGAAGGGTCATCGTATACACTTCCAGTTTTTATTGGTATTACGCTAGGAGTCTTTTAATGTACGTTTTTCAGGGGTCAGGAACTTTACTTTAGTGGTTTTTTAGCGGAGTTTTCAAGCCATATGCTTGCTCAGATTGAAGGCGGATGGTGAGGTATTTTTTTTTTATCCTTAGTCTGACTGCCTTTCTTCCTCCTTGGGGTTCAATGTGCCTATGTTGGATTACAGAACTTTCATTACTTTATCTATCGACTAATGCACTATCAATCATTTAGCCGAGCTGCAATTAAATGAAGTTTGCGACTATTTTGTCTGTAGTTGTTAGATGTGTCAGTATTTATATTGTTCCATTATTTTCTTCTTTCCTCTGTAGGTAACTGTGTTAACTTCCTAGAGTTTTACATTGATTTCAACAGTTTCCGTATTTAGATTTAATGGAGGTTAACAGATGGACTAGTTGCCTATTGAAACCCATGTGACTTCTTGTTATCTATTGGTCGGTGGTGACACCTGCTTACTGGGCTTTACTAGTGGAATACAGGTCGCCATTATATGGCTTCTATCGACGGGCCACTTTAAATAATGAGATCAGAGATTTGATGGGAGAGGCGGATGAAAGACTTTTACAGGAAGTGGGTCTGTTCACAACTATTGATAACTTATGGAAACAAGATACAAGCCATTTCTCTTCTGTCCCAAAGGAGTCTTCACTTCCTATTCGACTTCTTGGTGTGAATCCTCTCTGTGGCAGGTTGGACAGCCAACCTTCTCACCTTGACTCTTTTCCCAACTTAACAAACTATGGGACGGAAGATCCTCATCATTCCTATGGAGGAAACGAGGGTTTCATAGATAGTTGAGAGGGATTTACCAGTGTTAGGAGGAAATTTGTTAGTAAACCTTTTCCACCTCGCAAGCATAGAAGACAATGGAAGTCAAATAAGGTTTTGCAGCGCCTGGTTCTTGGTTCCGATATAGGTTTGGAGGAAACATGTAGGATGGTACTCTGTGGGCTGGTGGGTAGATTTACTTACGGGAACTTGCAAAAGGATACTCTTACAGACTGGATGGAAAAAGTCTGGAAGCCACTATTAGGTTACATCCTTGAGATTTTATACCTAACTAAAGGATGGTTGGGGTTCCTTTGCAGATCTTCCAAGGATGCCTCGCTCCTCGAAAAAAGATGGATTAATGGTGGCAATAGTCTAATTATTAAAAGGTGGTGAGTGGACTTTAATCTGGATACCGATTATTTTTCACAAAGACACTCCTGGGTTCTCTTGCCAGGGTTACCTTGGCAATTTTGGAATGAAGGCGCGCTACAGGATATTGGAAATCCAATTGGTGTTTTTCTTGTGGTAGATACTGATTCTCTTTCTGTGGGCTCAATGAATATTGGTTGGGTATTGGTTGAAATGGATATACACCAGGGGCTTCCAGAAAATTTAGAGATAGAATGGAGGGGGTGCCGCCTTAGGTGTAGTTATTGTCGAAGGAATGCTCACTTGAGACGTGACTGTAAAGGCTTAATTGATTCCAAGGATGAACCTGAAGACAACTCTCTAGGGTATGACACTCAAGATTCTCCACAGGACACAGGTTTCTATGGACCTGGACCATTACACCTAGTGCAGGAAGAGGAATGTTTACTAGATTCTATGGAGTCGATTGTGGGTAAGTTGAAAATTTTTTGTCCTGTTATCTTTTCCTCTTTGTCTATTTTGGAACCAGATGCGATAAACTCCTCAGAGTGGTTAAAAATCTCGATGAAAAATGTTGAATTTTCTCGGGTTGATGGTGGGGAGGATCATGTTTATTCTATTCAACCTGATGTGTGCCAGGAGAATTTGATTTCTATTCCTGTTGTTTCCCCGAGTGATGCTCCTTTAGTTTCGTCTTAGTCCCAGGTTGAGTCCATAGACGATGTTCCACAGAAACTCTCTTCATGTATTTTGGGTAATTTGTCAACAGAACCATTAACTGGATCCCGACCACAACAGTTGGATGCGTCTTCATTGCTTCCGGGTTACCATGAACCAGAGGATGATGAGACCACTCTGTCTTCTTCGGTTAAGTTACCAATATTTCTGGGAAAGTCTCTTATAAAACCTTCTCCTGTGGTAGGGGAGGCTAGCACTTCGCGTTCACTTGCTGCTGGGACAGAGAAGGAATTTGCATCGTCAGGTGGGTTGGGCATAGAACTTTCGCTTGTAAAAACTAGAAGCGCGCGAAAAAAGTCTGCAACAATTTCTACTTTAGAATCAAATATTCCTTCTAATTCAGAGGGTGTTGCACTTGGAGCAGTGAAAGCCCTGGCGGGGGTAAATTAATGATCATGTTCTCACTCAACCTCAGAGGGACTGGAGGTACCCTAAAAATCACCTCAATTTGAAGAGTTCTTGAAAAAACACACCCGGATATTGTATTTTTACAAGAAAATATGGTACATTCAGGAAAAGCTAGAAATTTTATGAGTACACTAAGGCCTTGGTAGTTTAGTTGTGTTGTCAACTCTGTTGGAACCTCCGATGGCATGTTGGTTTCATGGGATCCAAATGTATTCGAATTAAATGCATTTATTACTTGTGGTGGGATCTTATTGACAAGAATCATTATAGCAAGAAAAATGGATGTATCATTTATGAACGTGTATGGGCCTTGTTTGGAGCGGAAGTCGTTTTGGAACCAGGTGGAAGATTCATGCTTACTAACAAAAAAGAAAATCATCATTGTTGGGGATCTTAATTTGACCCTTTCCTTGGAAGAGGTTTGGGGAGGGAAATCTTATGTGGGAGACTCTACTGGATACTATAAGTCCTTCTTCCAAAAGAAACATCTTATTGATTTGGTTCTGGGAAAAATTGTTCCAACGTGGAGAAATGGTCGATCTAGTGCGGACCAGATTTCCAAGAGGCTGGACAAATTTATCATTGTGGAGGATTTACTTTCAAGGGTTGGAATTTGCAGGTCCTGGGTAGAATACCCATTCATTTCTTATCATGCATTGATTCTTCTTCAGTTGGAGATGCCTCCAATGTTTAAAGTCTTTCTATTCAAACTCAATCCACAGTGGCTTCGGGATCAAGATTTTGTGCTGATGGTACAGAATCTTTGGAACGAAACTAAATATCTTGAAGAGGAAGGTAAACAAAAAATACTTCTTTGGAAATTAAAGGATCTAAAGGATAAGAATAAATAGTGGCAGAAGCTTCGATATCAATAGACAAGTGCCTATCTAAAGGGTCTGGAATAGGAAATTACTTCGTTGTTACAAGACACGATGGAAGTCGAGATCACAATAGAGAAGGAGTCTCTATTAAAATCTATGGAACATGAAAGGAATAGATTGATAAATGAAAGTGAAGAATTATGGCAGCAACGTAGTCATGCCATATTGATCCGAAGCGGGGATCAAAATACAAAAAAAAAATCACAATTTCGCAAATTTCAGGAGAAATAAAAAATACATATGGGAGATCATGGATGATGAGGGGCACTTACATACTTGACAGAAGAATGTTAAAGATACTGCTACAAACTATTTCAAACAATTTTTCAAGGAGAATGTTAATCTTTCTATATTAGAACAAGTCAAGGTGGCGGAGAAATTTTCAAGAATGATCACAGAAGCAGAAGCTGAGATATTATTCTCGCCGGTGAAGTTGGAGGAATTTAGAGATATCCTAAAAAATTTCAATATTGACAAGAGCCCAGGCCCTGATGGTTGGACTATGGAATTTTGTGTTCACTTCTTTGAACTTGTCGGGGGGGATCTTCTTAACATGGTGGAAGAGTCGAGATGGAAAGGAAAAATTTTGGGTGGTTTGAGTTCGACCTTCATAGCTTTAGTTCCCAAAATAAATAAGCCTCTCTCTTTTGGGGATTATAGGCCAATCTCGTTGTGCAATATCTGCTATAAAATAATTTCAAAAATCATAGCTAACAGGATTAATCCTTTCTTGTCTAGATCGATTTTCGAGGAGCAACTGGGATTTTTAAAAGGGCATCGTATTCAGGATGATATTAGAATTGTTCATGAATTCTTTCACAACATAAAAAACAAGAAGCTAAATTCACTAGTATTAAAGATGGATCTACAAAAAGCATATGATTGTGTGAGCTAGGATATATTGAGGATGATACTTATCCAAATTGGTATGGATACAAAGATGACAACCGGATCATGAGTTGTGTGGACTCAACATCCTTCGCCATA
>SNQJ01S0037256.1:0-17367 GCA_010110895.2 Picea sitchensis
CTTTTGGTAGGTCACTTTTCTGAGAAACATTTGGGGACTAGGAACTTCTCTTGTTCATAACTCTTCCTCTTTGTCTGTGTTGATTGGTTGTACTGATGATTGTCTCAATATCTTCTTGCAATTTCTCTACAATTATCCCTTGAAGGTTTTGATTATCACCTTCTTCTTCTCCAAACAAGAATTTTTTGGCATATGATACACTATACTTGACAGATGTTATATGTGTCATAAAATGTTGACTAGGGTTGAAACACTTGATTTCATTTGCCTTTTTTAGACTGAATAATTCAAATTGAGTTAAGATTTCATCAAGATGAGTAATACATTTTAAAACCATCTCCCCAATTTTCCATGGTATTGGGATGAACTGTCTTTTCCTTTTCTCATTGAAGAAATGCGCCCAAAATTTATATTTCTTACATATCTCAACTGTATATATTTTATCAGATACATAGTGTGGAAGATATGAAGGTTTCTCATGAGAACAATAGAGTATGATAACACTGAAATTTTCCATTGCTTCAAAACTTCCTTTCTAAAAATGATGTTATGTCCATGGGTAATCTATATGTACTTGTTCCATGAATTATCTTTTTAAAAGAAGAGACGAACACATTGTTCACTTCATAAAAATGGTATGCGGCCTTCGATTTCCAAAGTGCAAGGAACCACATTTGCACAAGTTCGAATTTACAATTGACCTTTTTTTCTAAGGGGAGGCCATTGAAGACATGACAATATGTAATGGAGAAAGTCAAATATGAGGACATATAAAACCTTTTAAACATTCTTTCTATAATTTCCCAATTGAAAATATAACTCGTTGCAAATAATCCTTTCCCAGTCAAAGATTGTGTTTTCCGTGAATTGAAAAGTATAGTACATAGAAAGCGAGCTTATGAATAATAGTCATAGATTCTTTTCTAGTTATTCTAGCAAATAACCATGCCATTTCTAGGTACGAGTTATTTAGTGAAATTACCTGAATGTTCGAGAAGTCTTCGGGAAAAGTTGTTGGGTCTTCATTATAATCCTATATGAGTTTGAATCCTCCTTTCTTTGTCTTCAAGAAGTCCTCAGCTTTGGCACTTTTGAAAATCATCATCGGCTCAGGGAGCCTAAAAATCCTTCTGAAAGATGAGGGAGCTAAGGAGATAGGTGATTCTCCCTGCAACTGAATAATTCTTCATTATTTTTCAAACTTGTCGATACACCATGAAATTATTTTATTGAAATCATAAACTTCTAAAATACATATTGTCGACACAATTCCTGATGTCCATATCATATTTGAACTATTTTTCGAGGGTGGTAATATAGTTTAGTATTTGTATGTATGCGACCACTGGAATATTTGGTCTTCTTGTCCTAAGAGTTTAATAGTTAAGAACATGTGTTTCCTCCTAAGAGGTCACAATTTCAAATCGAGAGGGGGGTAGGGTATATATACCTCCATAGACTTTACCAATCAAATCATTGTGTGAAGGGGGTCTAATACACCAATTTGGTGTTTGGATTGGACGTGAACTTAAAATTAGATTATTATTATTATTATTATTATTATTATCTTTGTAGAATTGTCCCTTTCTTCGAGTTATCATACTTAACCAAGGAGACAAACTTAATGAACAGTTCATTTTTTCAAAGTGGTATGAATGAACATGCTTATCTTAACATGTTATGGGCTCTTAACTCAAGGATTTTTAATGAGAATCAATATTAAAATTTATGGGATTTTTTTATTGAGAAGTTTGTCATTAATAAATGTATCAATACATAAATGAGCGATAGTCATTTTCGAAAATTTAAATTTAATACACGTTGGGAACTGTGATATGCCAGGATATACAATGTTGTGGGGCGGTGAACAATCAAGAGAGAAAATAAGAAAGACAATGGGTAACCAGGGTAAGTGACGATAGGGATGGCGATATGGTGGAACGAAAGGGTAAAGGATGATCAATGTAAGAGAGGATATGGAGAGCGTGACATTGGGACGATGGGAGATTCCTAGGTAGAGGGAATATATTTTGGTGAATTTTTTTCTCTTGTTGTTGAATTGACTTCTATTAGATTTCTTTTGTCTGTTGTTGCTTCTTTTTATATTGAAGTAGAATATATTGAATTGAATACGACATTCCTACATGGGGATATTTAAGAATAAATCTACATGAAAGAACCATAAGGTTTTGTAGTGAAAGGTAAGAAAGAGTTAGTTTGGAAGATAAAAAAGTCCATGTATGGGTTAAAGAAATCTCCAAGGATATGGTATCAAGAGTTTGACACTTGTGTTTTGTTCGTAAGAAGAAACAATTGAGATACTTCTTCATGGCTACATGTCCTAAGGTTGGTAGTGATAGGTGGGGATGGCACACTACCATCTAAGAAATGCATATTAATGGGATTGTAACCAAAAATATGGAGTAGAAACTTGCAATAGTAAGTAAGATAGTGACAAAGAGAATTTTTAGAGTGGTACGAAAAACATTGGTTTATTTTAATTTGATATTTATCAACTACGAAAACATATTATCAATATTTTTATTGTATATCATATGCATATTCCATAGGCAAAGCACTTCAAGAGCATCATAATCAACAATCAAGTGAAAGGAAAAAGTTGTACAAACATTAGAAGAAGAGTTATGATGCCCCAAACAAATATTTATGTATGATAATTGATGGCATGGACCAGAAGAAAACATTTCTACCACATTTTTTCTGTACACCAAAAAATTTACAAGAAGAGAATTTCATTTAGTTTCACTTGGTTGGTTGTATGGGTTTTAAGGGAAAAACATTTCCAAGGGTTTACTTCACAACTCCAAATATTCATAATGATGAAAATATGATTATCACCATAATTCATCATGTGCTCACTCACTAGTCTGGAAATCTTCCTCAAATTCTATATCTACAATTAGACAACACTAGTCGTGAAAAAAGAATCACATTGTGTTTGGATATCTAAGCATGCTTGTTCAACTAGGAATCTTGCAAAAGGTGAAAGTTGGTTTTGCTTCTTGTTGGACACACTCATGATCATATTGATCAAATGTTCAGTCATTTTTTAGTAACATTGAAGAGGAAAAATGTTGGAATCCTACCATCATTAATTGAGTGTATTAAGAAATCATACATTCCAGAGCTTGTTTTTCACATATTAGGAGAATTTGTTGACATGCAAATATTTATTCAGAGATCGCATGGTGAAGATAAATCTATTGAGAAACTAAATGAAATTGGTTTCAAATATCAATTTTGTTTCAAAAAAGTTGATGAGAAAACCCTTATATGGATAAAGAAGTATTCAACCACTTCAGAATGGGGGCCTTCATCAGGTTTAGCATTTTTAAAGTTCATTTAAGATCATCGAATATTTGCATCAAATTTATTGTTATTACAATTAATTGTTGAAATCCATATTTCACATAGGCCTAATAGAGATGTAGGGTATTCTTAATGCCTTGAAAAAATAAAAAAAATCCATTAAATATACATATGAGTAATTTGATGTTGTTGATTCCGTTTGGTGGGATTCTTTTTTCAATGGTCAAAGTGACATAATTTCAAGCTCAACAAATGAAGATACATTTTTGAAGACTCGATTTCATTGGCCACAAAATATGTTAATTGAATCCAAAGAAAGAAACATTGTTGAACAACAAGAATCTCAAGGTGCTATTGAGTTTACACAAGAAAAGGAAACATAAATGTATATTGGTTCTGGAAGATAACGTGCACAATCCGAAGTCATAGAATACCTTTACAAGGGTTCATTGCATGATATTAAGGAGCCTAGCATGATTACATTCTTAATGATTGAAGATCCACATGGTTATCCATTTTTTATTGCAAAGGTTATAAATATTGACAGAGAAAATGAAGATGTTATAGAAATTGAAAAGCATTGGTATGCAACAGGTACACACCCATTCATTGGTGTATATAAGAAAAAGATGGTGATTGAGAAAAATGTCAATAGAAAGAGAAAACGAAATGGTCAAAATACAACTCGTCATCGCACTGACCTCTAAAAAATAGAGGATGTTGTCATACTTGTTTATGACTTCAATTTGACAAAGAGAGGAGCTCTTCGCTCCAGGACAATAGAGATTATCAAGAAGTTGATGCCACAAGAAATAACTAAAATATGGGAGTATGTTGAACCTAGTCATAGATCCAAAAGGATTTTGACATACGAAATGTTGGGCATGCATGTAGACCCATATGGTGCATTCATTGACAATATAGAAGAGCATGCATCATCTACATCTTCATCCAATCATTCATCTAGAGAGAATGCAGACTTTGATGGTATTTCAGAATCCACGAGTCAATCTGAATAAGTGTATGAAATCAATTATGTATTTTTGATCCATATGATGTTTGTATGGTAACTAGAAATGAACATTTAACTTACATATGATCTTACATGATGTTATGAATCATTTCTATGTTTTATGAATTATGAATTATATGTTTTGATTATGGAGAATATAATAAATTTTCTTAGCTCATATGTTTTGAATATGGACAATGTAACAATACTTTTAAGAAATAATTTATGTTTCATTCAATGTAATTTGTATTTACCTTTTTTTATTAAAAGTAAAAAAATATTAAAAAGTGATGTTGAATTTTTAAAGTATAGGGTGATATTTTCATGGAATTATAGATTATCTTTTTCTTGAAGTGATAAACTAAGATTTAAAAGGTAGGCATTTAAGGTTATATTTTGTGATTTTGTTTAGAGTAGTGATGATTTATTTTACCACTTTAAAAAATTGTCATTTTTATACCCCATGGGTGCTACTGGTAGTAGTATTTTTCAATTTGATGGTTTATTTTGAGGTTTTGGTTTTAATGGTACATATTGTTAAGAATAAGATTTCAAATTATCAATAATTTTAGTGTTTTGAAAAAATCATTTTGCTTTAGGTAACATCATTTTTTTAATTTAGGTGTTGCTTTTAAGGTTTTTTTGAGCTATTGTATGAGTTTTGAAGGCCATGCAAGAAAAATGTTGTAATTTTGACTCGATTAGAAAAAGTGGTGCTACCAATAGCACCATTTTATGATTTAGGAGTCAATTTTCATGTTTTTAATGGAAAAAATATGGGTTTTAAGGGATAGAGTTCTCGTTTTGAGGTCACAGTTCTCGTTCAGTCGGTAACTTTGTTAATTTATGTATTATTCATGTTATGTGTGAATATTTTTTATTATATACCTGGGCATCTAGTTGTTATTAAATTCTGACAAACCATGCTAGTTAATTCCATGACATTCTTTCAACTTGAAATGTGCATCAATGTGTTATCATTTTGGTCCTTTCAAGGACATTCTATTTAATTTTTGTTATGTGGAAACTGTCCCTAAGGAGAAAAAACTGAGATTATTTTTCATGACTACCTATCCTAAGGTTGGTAGTGATAGGTGGTGATGACACACTACCATCTAAGAAATGCATAGTAATGATATTGTAACCAAAAATATGGAGTAGAAACTTGCAACAATAAGTAAGATAGCGATGAAGGGAAATTTTAGAGTGGGACGAAAAACATTGGTTTATTTTAATTGGATAATTATCAACTATGAAAACAAATTATCAATATTTTCATTTTATGTCATCAGCAGATACCATAGTCAAATCACTTCAAGAACATCAAAATAAACAATTAAATGAAAAGAAAAAGTTGTACAAAAATTTGAAGAAGTGTTATGATGCTCCAAACAAATATTAAGGTATGATAATCGATGGCATGGACCAGAAGAAAACACTTCTACAACATTTTTTCCATACATAAAAAAAATTACAAGAAGATAATTTCATTCAATTTCGCTTGGTTGGTTGTATGGTTTTTAATGGAAAAATGTGTCCAAGGGTTTACTCCATAGCTCAAAATATTCACAATGATGCAAATATGACCATCGCCATAATTCATCATGTGCTCACTCATTGGTCTAGCAATCTTCCTCAAGTTTTATATCTATAGTTAGACAATACTACTCATGAAAACAAAAATCAAATTGTGTTTGGATATCTAACCATTCTTGTTCAAGTGGGAATCTTTCAAAAGGTTAAAGTTGGTTTCCTTCTTATTGGACACACTCATGATCATATTGATCAAATGTTCAATCGTTTCTTAGTAACATTGAAGAGGAAAAGTGTTGGAATTCTACCATCATTAATTGAATATATTAAGAAATCATACATTCCTGAGCCTTTTTTTCACATATTAGAAGAAATTGTTGACATGCAAAGATTTATTTAGGGATCGCATGGTGAAGAAAAATGTATTGAGCAACTTAATGACATTAGCTTACAACATCAATTTTGTTTCAAAAAAATTGATGGGAAAACACTTTTATGGGGAAAGAAGTATTCAACTAATCCAGAATGGGAGCCTTCATCAGGTTTAACATTTTTGAAGTTCATTCCAGATTGTCCAATCTTTGCATCAAAGTTATTGTTGTTACAATCAGTTGTTGAAATTCATAATGCATTGAGGTGTAATAGAGATGTAAAGTATTTTGAATGCCTCGAAGAAATAAGAAAGTCCATTAAAGCTACATATGAGTACTTTGATGTTGTTGATTCTGTTTGGTGGGACTCTTTTTTAAAGTGACATAATTTCAAGCTCAAAAAATGAAGATACATTTTTGAAGACTTCATTTCATTGGCCACAAAATATGCCAAATGAATATGAAGAAAGAAACATTGCTGAACAATAAGAGTCTCAAGGTGGTATTGAGTTACACAAGTAGAGGAAATAAAAATGTATATTGGTTCTCAAAGATCACATGTACAACGTGAAGCCATGGAATATGTTTACAAGGGTTCAATACATGATATTAAGGAGGGTAGCATGATTTCAGTCTTAACGACTGAAGATCCACATGGTTATCCATTTTGGATTGCAAAGGTTATAAATATTGACAGAGAAAATGAAGATGTTATAGCAATTGAAGTGCATTGATATGCAACAAATACACACCCATTCAATGGTTTGTACAAGCCATAGATGGTGGTTGAGAAACATGTCAATAGAAAGAGAAAAATAAAGGGTCAAAATACAACTCATTGTTGCACTGACCTCTTAAAATTAGAGGATGTTGTCATACTTGTTTATGACTTCAATTTGATAAAGAGAGGAACTCTTCGCTCCAACATAAGATAGATTATCAACTATGAAAAAACATTGGTTTATTTTAATTGGATGGTTATCAACTATGAAAACATATTATCAATATTTTCATTTTATGTCATATCATCGAAATCAACAATCAAGTGAAAGGAAAAAGTTGTACAAACATTGAAACAAGTTTTATGATGCTCCAAAAAAATATTTAGGTATGATAATTGATGACATGGACCAAAAAAAAATACTTCTACCACATTTTGTTCGTACACCAAAACATTTACAAGAAGAGAATTTCATTTAGTTTCACTTGGTTGGTTGTATGGTTTTAAATGGAAAAATGTGTCCAAGGGTTTACTTCACAACTCCAAATATTCATAACGATGCAAATATGACCATAATCATAATTCATCATGTCTTCATTCATTGATTTGACAATCTTCTTTGAGTTCTATATCTACGATTAGACAACACTAGTCGTGAAAACAAAAATCAAATTGTTTTTCGATATCTAAACATGCTTGTTCAACTAGGAATCTTTTGAAAGGTGAACATTGGTTTCCTTCTTGTTGGACACACTCGTGATCATATTGATCAAATGTTTATTCATTTTTTAATAACATTGAAGAGGAAAAATGTTGGAAGCCTACCATCATTAATTGAATATATTAATAAATCATACATTCCAGAGCCCGTTTTTCACATATTAGAAGAAAATGTTGACATGCAAAGATTTATAAAAATCTATTGAGAAACTTAATGACATTAGCTTCCAACATCAATTTTGTTTCAAAAAAGTTGATGACAAAACACTTATATGGGGAAAGAAGTATTCAACTACTGCAGAATGGGAGCCTTCATCGGTTTAACATTTTTGAAGTTCATTCCAGATCGTCCAACATTTGCATCAAATTTATTCTTATTACAATCAGTTGTTGAAATCCATAATTCACAGAAGTGTAATAGAGATGTAGATTATTCTGAATTCCTAGAAGAAATAAAAAAAATTCCATCAGAGATACATATGAGTACTTTGATGTTACTGATTCTGTTTCATGGGAGTCTTTTTTCAATGGTCAAAGTGACATAATTTCAAGCTCAAAAAATGAAGATACATTTTTGAAGAATCCATTTCATTGGCCACAAAATATGTCAAATGAATCCGAAGAAAGAAACATTGTTGAACAACAAGAATCTCAAGGTGTTAATGAGTTTACACAAGTAGAGGAAAGAGAAATGTATATTGCTTCTCTAAGATCAAATGCACAACATGAATCCATGGAAGATGTCTACAGGGGATCAGTACATGGTATTAAGGAGGGTAGCATGATTGCAGTCTTAGCAACTGAATATCCACATGGTTATCCATTTTGGATTGCAAATATTATAAAGATTGACAAAGAAAATAAAGATGTTATAGAAATTGAAGTGCATTGGTATGCAACAGGTACACACTCATTCAATGGTGTATATAAGCCAAATATGGTGGTTGAGAAACATTTCAATAGAAATATAAAAAGAAAGGATCAAAATAAAACTCATCGTTGCACCGACCTCTTAAAATTATAGGATGTTGACATATTGTTTATCACTTCAATTTGATAAAGAGAGGAACTCTTCCTCCACAACAACATAGATTATCAAGAAGTTGTTGCCACAAGAAATAATTGCAAAATGAGAGTCTATTGAACCCAATATTAGCTCTAAAATGCTTTTGACATCTGAAATGTTGGGCATACATGTAGACTCAGATGGTGCATTCATCAACAATAGAGAAAAGTATGGGTCATATACATATTCATCCAATCATTCATATGAAGACAATGTAGACTCTGTTGGTATTTCAGAATCCATGATCAATCTGAATAAATGTATGAAACATTTTATGTATTTTTAATCCATATGATGTTTGTATGGTGACAAGAAATGAGCATTTAACTTACATATGATATTACATGAAGTTATGAATCATTTCTATGTTTTATGAATTATATGTTTTGATTATGGAGAATATAATAAAAATTCTTAGCTCATATGTTTTGAATATGGATAATGCAACAATACTTTTAACAAATTATTTATTTTTCATTCAATGTAATTTGCATTTCCTTTTTTTATTAAAAGCAAAAACATATGAAAAAGTGATATTGAATTTTTTAAGTATAGTGTGATATTTTCATGGCATTATGTATTATCTTATGCTTGGAGTGATAAACTAAGATTTAAAAAGCATTTAAGGGTTGATTTTATGATTTTGTTTATAGTAGTGATGGTTTCTTTTACTACTTAAAAAATGTGTCATTTTAATATCCCAATTTTAGCATGGGTTCTACGAGTAGTAGTACTTTTTAATTTTATGGTTGATTTTGAGGTTTTGTTTTTAATTTTACCAACTTTTAAGAATAAGATTTCAAATTATATATAATTTTAGCATTTTGAAAAGAAAAAAAAACATTTGCTTTAGGTAACATCATTTTTTTATTTAGGTGTTGATTTTAAGGTTTTTCTAAGCTACTGTATGAGTTTTGAAAGCCATGCATGAAAAATATTGTAATTTTGACACGGTTAGAAAAAAATGGTGCTATCGGAAATGGTGCTACCGATAGCACCATTTTTTGATTTGGGAGTTGATTTTCATGTTTTTTATGCAAAAAAAATGGGTTTTAAGGGCTAGGGTTCTCGTTTTTAAGTCACATTTCTCGTTAAGTCAATAACCTTGTTAAATTATGTGTTATTCAAGTCATGTGTGAATATTTTTTATTCTATTCCTTGACATTCAATTGTTATGAAAATTCTAAGAATCCATGCTAGTTAATTCCACTGCATTATTTCAACTTGCAATGTGCATCATTGTGTTATCGGTTTGGTCCTTTCAGGGACATTCTATTTAATTTTTGTTATGGGTAAATTGTCCCCAAGGAGAAAAAATTGAAATTCTTTTTCATAGCTACCTATCCTAAGGTTGGTAGTGATAGGTGGGGATTACACACTACCATCTAAGAAATGCATAGTAATGGTATTGTAACAAAAAATATGGAGTAGAAACTTGCAACATTAAGTAAGATAGCGATGAAGGGAATTTTTAGAGTGGGATGAAAAATATTGGTTTATTTGATGTTTATGATGACATAGTTTTGCATGTCCGTGCAAGGAAAGGAACACACTTACGGAGCCCCGTGAAGGTTCCAAGTGAGACATATTCAAGAGGTGATGAACCGAGAGTAATTGGCTACACGGATAGGGGCATATGTTTCCCTTTTGGTACCAATTAAGGGAGAGATCCTACACAACACATAATTGGTAGGGTGAGACAGTTGTGTTATATTGATTTGAGCAAGAGTAGTGTAAAATTAGGATGAGATATTGAATCTTGTAAGCCCATCTCTTTAGGTTCTTGCAAGACATCAAATAATTATTACCATAGAGGATGTCCATGGGCTATTGGGAGTTCCTATTATAGAGAAAAATTTGTTATATATGGGGGTGTATTCAGAGGCAACTTAGGAGGCCTTGAAAAGGTGGAGCCTAGAGGGTGGGTATAGGAGAGGAGAAGTATCGAGAGGTCCCTGTCCCCGATAAAAACACATGTCACCCAACATTGCTTTGAATTGTCTTTATCTCTTTTGTTTTTCAACACCATTGGTAATAGAACATTGTAATATGGATGCAAGTGAGAGGATTTACAATGTGCTAAAGGTCCAAAGTGCATTCTATATTCCAAGAGAGGATTTAGATAGGCATGAGAGGGCATAACATAGTGATAATATTTCCCTTTAGGAAGGAATCATGAATCTTTTTATTAGTTGTGATAGCTATGAGAATGATCGAGACCCAAAGAGATGAGATTGACCACCTCTAGGGCAAGATCAACATTATTTAGGATCATCTATGGATATTTAAGAGAGGAGGTCTTGCATGGACCTTCGAGGAAGAAGGCTCCAACATCCACGAAGTGATAAAAATTTAAAAAGAAAAAACACACTTTTTATAAAATATATATTCATATAAATATCTAAAATCAAAATGTTAAAAATTATAAATTTATATATATAATAAATCATATACATTTCATATAAATTTAAATATTTTTTCAATTAGATAAAATTAAATAATTTTAACTTATTTAAGAATTCTTTACTCAATGGCCATTCTAGCACTCCGATATCTCTAAATGTGATATAGCACATAAAATGGCCACTATGGCACTCCGATGTCTCTAAATGTGATACAACACAAAATAGTTCATTAATGATAAAATGACCTCTATGGATCAACGACTAAACTTATATGTTTGTTTATGTTTGCGGTTGTGTTAAAGGAATTTCCCTTCATTGGGGGTAGACAGGCCATGACAAACTATAGAATTTAAGACTTTAATTCATAATATTTTTTTATGCTATGTTTTAAACATCATAAGAGTTTGTATAAATGATTGGGAATTAGTGAGAATAGAAATAAAGTATTAAAAATATATGATTTTCTTAAAGAGATTGTTATTTCTTGGGTATTTAATATGGAAGTGATATGTGTTATTTAAAAAAATATTTCAATGTCAATTATAAATAAAATATTTCAATATTTATTTTAAATAAAATATTTCTATAAAACTTTATATATCAAGAGAGTAATTAAAAATAAAAAAGGTGTTATCCTATTGAGAGATGTTTTCTATTTTTCATTGAAAGTAAAATAAAGTTGATTAAAATAAAAAAGGTGTTATCCTATTGAGAGATGTTTTCTATTTTTCATTGAAAGTAAAATAAAGTTGATTAATGATATTTATACAAATATTAATAAGAAAAAGAAATCAATATAGACCATAAATAAAATATATTTCAATATCTACTTAAGTAAATTATTGTGATATCATACATATGAGAGATATATATATATATATATATATATATATATATATGCATAAAGAAAATCTCATAAACATATTGCATCAAAAGACATTTTCTAGAGTTAAAAAAATATCAATAACCAAAAAAATAAAAATTATTGGGTTGATATATGTTTTCTACCTCTTATATGAGAGATGAGTAATTCCTTCATTCTTAAGGCATTTAAAAATATATCAGTAACAAGTTATATATATATATCTTCTACTTAAAATATTTGAAAGGTGTGCTCTATTTGTAATTCCTTTGGAGCTCAATATGGAGTTGACATGTGGCATATATATACTTTTAGATCTCTGTAACTGGCCAGGATTACTTAGCACTCAAATTGTTGTGTGAAGGTCTCTTCTCCCACAAACAAGAGATCTTATACACCATTTTGGTGTCTCTTTTAGCAAGGACTATATATATACACACCTTAAGAATCAAAGTAAATACATCCATCTTCACTCTAAATAATTTATTATGAGATGAATTAAATCCCTTGAAATACAAACCTTTACTCAACTTTCAATTTAAAAGATTTGATGACGCATAATAAATCCAAAATTAAAGTGTATCTAAAATAATTTTAAATCATTTCATAATTTTACCTTATTTTAAAGATTTCATTTTATCTTTTAATCTTACAAGAGTAATAAACACATTGATATCTAACGCGTGAGATTTGCCATATCGTGTCATTCAATATACGTTTCATCAAAAATAATAATACAAGCCAACATCGTTAGGTAGTGTATGGCTTTCCGTTACGGGCCTGGTCAAACAATTGGTACATTATCTTTTTATTGATGATGTATAGATAAATGATTTAAAAAAAAAATCATTTGAATATATAAAACGTAATCCACGTCCGCAATTTTGGATTTATTACAACTTTGACTTTCCATCACCGGATTCCATCGATAAATAAATGGTGTGGTGTTAAATCAAATCATTTGTTTGAAGACTTTATTGTTACACATTAACCACACCACACTGGTGTTAAATCAAATCATTTGTTTGAAGACTTTGTTGTTACACATTAACCACACCACACTGAAAGAAGTTTATAAAAAAATGCTTCATTCTGCCAATGATTGGAACGTTAAAGTCTTCATTTACCTCCAAATGATATATAAACTAGCACAGTCTCAAAGTGGTTGGTGCTGGGTGAACGCGGAAACGTGGTAATTTTTTAACGGATGCCTTGCTAAATGCAAGAAAGTTATGAACAATAAATCTGATCCATTGATTTTGGAGGACGACTAAGAATATGCCAGCATCTTCAATACATAACCATTAGATTAGAATTTAAGATTAAATAAGGTTAAAAGATCATTAATTGTGCCCATTATTAATAGGTGTACGCCTTTCGGCGTAACTTTCTGCTTAAACATATTATTAAACATATTAGACGTACAATATTTTCGGCCAGACGGTGATGGGCATACTTTAACTTACCTGCGAGAATTTAGCATTTAGCACAGCAGACTTCTCTCGTAATCAGAGATCTGCGTATAATAGAATCATCAAAATTTGGATCTATGATATGACTTTTTTATCGGATTCCATGAATAATAAATGGTGTGCAGGTAGGGATTCTGCAACCTCGATTAACTTATAATTTCAATTGCGTCATAGACAGACGGACTTGAAAATAGACGTTCAAATACAGGGCCAATACCCAGCCATTGTGGACTGTAATTTTAATATAAAAGGCTCCAACCTCCGAGCTCTGAATCGAATTAAGGTGAGGCCGCGACTATGGTATCGGCAGGCGTTGCATGGCAGAAGGGAGGCATGGAAACTCGGCCGAGTCGCGGTCTTGTAAAAGAATCGCTAAAGGCCATATCCTGTATCGAGTCGGAATTGGCATGGAAGATCAAAGCCATCAAAACCCTCCCCAATCCCCCCGACATCGAAACCTCGGTCTACCAGGCTGCCAAGGTCGATCCAGCTAAGACTCAATTCTTCCTTTTGTGAATTGTATTTTTACTTATTTGCAGTATAAACAAATTGCGTGGACTAATTAATACAGGCTGTAATGGAGGCCGAGGCGAAGAGAATTGCAGAAGCAGAAAAGGCTGGGCACAGATCGGTTATACAGCTTGAGAAGCTCTATCAAATGTACGACAGAATAGTCAAGAAGTCTCAGAATCCAGCAATCTCAGGAACCGAAGCTGATATTCAAGGAAATATGAAGCTAGACCTTCAACAGCTTCTCCACGAACTTAGTAGGGTTTTACTCTTTAACATTCCAGACTCTGCACAGAAACTGTTGATCATCGCTAAACTCGACCTTTCTAATAACAATATGAAGGTAAAAGAAGTAACATTGCATTGTTATAGAGACTTTCTTGATTGTGTTCATCTGACTTGGCTTGCAATATTAATTTGTTGCTGCAGTGTCTGACTGAATCCGTGACGAGTCTGGTGAATTTGAGAACTCTTGACGTCCATTCGAACCAGCTCACATCGCTGCCGCATTCCATGGGACGACTGCATAAGCTGAAATCCCTCAATATTTCCGGAAACTTCTTTGCCGAATTGCCAGAAAGCGTTCAAAATTGCCGGTAAAAATCGTATACGAACTCCAAGATTCTCCAAAAACATTTAATTCGCTGCAATCTGATGGATTGTATGATTTTACGTCTAACATATTACAAATTAAATTGATCAGCGGGCTGGAAGAACTGATCGTTGATTTGAACGAGCTAGAGCGGCTGCCTGAAACACTCGGTGTCAAACTGTTTAACCTCCGGAAGCTCTCTGTTCATTCCAACAAACTTACTTATCTCCCTTTCTCCATCTCATGCCTCGTCTCTCTGCGTGTTTTGGACGTCCATATGAACAAGCTGAGACGTCTGCCGGAAGATATTAACAGGCTCGTAAGCCTTCAAATTCTTAATGTCAGTTGCAATTTCGACTACTTGAGCGCGTTGCCGGATTCGATCTGTGGGCTGATTGAGCTTGTTGAATTAGACGTGAGTTATAACCAGATTAAAACCCTGCCCAATTTCATTGGAGGTCTGGCGAAGTTGAAACGGCTATATCTAGAGGGGAACCCGCTAGTTCTACCACCCCCAGAGATAGCTAGGGACGGACTAGAAGTCGTTCAGAATTACATGAGAAATCGGGCTAGCCAAAGTCTCCACCCACGTAGCCTCTCAAATCTGGGACGCAAACTAGGTAAGTGGATATGTTGCACAGGTGGAAGCTGCAGGAATATGACATGTGAGAAATCGATGACGTGGTATGAATACGTATCTGAAGAAAAGGGTTTCTCGTAACGGGGTTGCTGTTTCGCCCATAGTTCCTCCCTGGTCACTCCGAGACGCACTCCTTGCCACCTTAACAAAATTTGATGTCGTAGCCAGCCATAAATGTAAGTTGAAAATATCGTATGTTATAAATGTAATTGTGAATATAGAATTAAGGTGGTTTATGTATTTTTATTTTCTCCAAAACATTATTTTATTTGAATATCTTAAATGATTCTGATAATAACTATGTGTGAATGAGTTTCTCTTTTAAATTTTAATAAAAAAAAAATTTAATCAATTATTAATATACTTGGGTGAATGAGTTTCTCTTTTAAATTTTAATATATATATATATTTTATTTTTTAATCAATTATTAATATACTTGTGCCAAGGTACACAATGAGAATGCGAGTTGAGAATTGAATTTAACGTGTAGCCTTTGACTTGATAATCTAAATTTATGTATTGACATTAGTTTGCATTTGCATAGGTGACATTAGTTTGCATTTGCAGAGAGGTTATAGGAAGAATAGTACTTAGATTTTTTGTTTTTAAGCAAATGATATTTTATGAAAAAGTATGTCAAGTATGTGTTTAATTTGTCATTTTGCATGGGGCATTGATAATTAACATAGAGGAAAAATATAATTTAGAAATGAAAAGGAACACAAACATAATGAAATTAATTTTGATAACTCACAAACTTAATAAATAAATATCTATTTCTGGTTTAGCATGATTTTTTTACAAGAAAAAAAAGGTGGTCTTAGAAAGGCAATCTTGCTCTTGTATAAGTAGCAGTTTTGGAGTTTTTATGTGCACTATACAGCAACATGCACTAAATATAAACTAATTTGACTACAAATTTTATTAACTTAATTTTTATTTATTCAATTTTATTATATTTAATAAAAGTTATTATTTTATTTTTAACAGTGATTATATTTGGCTTTATGAATAAAATTGTGATTATATTTAGCTTTATGAATAAAATTGTTTTTTTCAAGTATTTTTTAGTTTTAAAATTTGAAATCAAGATTTTTGAAGTAAACTCAAAAAACTAGGTTTCTATAATATCAAATATCATTTTATAATATCAAATATTATTTTAAATGATAAATCTCCATATCTATCTATTAACCTCCTTTCCTTAGTTATATTTTCAATAGTGTTGACTTCAACAATCCCTAATGACGGGTGGAGTGTCTAAACTCCATACACATTTTACATTGAGAAGTCTAACAATAACATAAGGAGGCCACAAGTCTAAGGTTCAAATCCGTTCAAGTCACTCAGGGTTACCAACAATTATTGTAGCTCATGGTTGAGCCACCCTCCATCTAAATATTATAGGGAAGAGGGAGAGATCTACCAATATTTCCCTTGGGTCAACTCAAATAGTTGAACCATCAACCCAAGGCATATTGTGAAGGTCGTGAATTCAAATCTGGTCTAATCCATTAAGGATATGATCTTGATATTCTAGGGAAGAGGGTGGTAGGGAAGAGGATTACCTCAAACAATGAAAGCATCAACCCAGAGCATGTTGCTAAGATCACACATTCAAATTTGTTCAAATCCTTAAAATTATAAAATTAATAATTAAAAGAAAAAAAAAATAAGCAAAAAAAATTCATGAAATTAATAGTTAGATTTATTCAAAATTCTAATGAATTTTTCAAATATTTAAATTAATTGTAAAATTAGAAGAAAAAAAACTCACTTATACATCATTTTACTATATAGAAATTTAAATCATGATAAAACTTAACTTTAACTCATAATAATTAAATATTGATAAAACTTAACTTAACTCAACTCATAATAATTAAATCTTGATAAAACTTAACTTAACTCAACTCATAATAATTAAATCATGATAAAACTTAACATAACTCAACTCATATTAGGCCATTTCTATATATAATACAAATGCATAATGTTTGCTCTAATTTTAGTAGGGTTTTTTTTTTTTTTCTTTTGCAGATTTGCTATTTTTAACAAACTCAACTCCATTTCCATATATAATACAAATGCATAATATTTGCCCTAATTTTAGTAGGTTTTTTTTTTTTTTT
>SNQJ01S0037256.1:17377-31978 GCA_010110895.2 Picea sitchensis
AGTTTAAAACTATTCTCCCCCCAGCTCCACAAATCGCTCCCCCAAGTTGAGAGGCCCCATCAAACCAGGCCACCGCCCTATCCAATGGAATGTGTAGAGTCCGCCGCGCTGTTGGTTTAAAATGTGGCTTTGCAAGTTTGTTTTCTTTAGTCAATATGAGAGAAGAAACGTGTGGAATTTGCAACATGGATAGTGTAGATAAATGATATATTGTATACAAAAGGTAATAAAGAAATATTAAATCATCATTATTGCATATTCTAAAAGTTTTAGGGAAGCTTGTTAGTTTAATATATTATGCACATATGCTCATATTTGATAACATAGTTTAATATATTATGCACAGATGCTCATATTTGATAACATGTAACCATGGCTTTGAGAAGAGAATTGACAAACCATGCAAATTGAAGGATTTTCTTTTTATTCATTTGTAAAAAAATTGACTTGAATGATCTTAGATCTTCTTTTTATTTACCTAATGGTAGAAAAAGTTGATGATAAATGTGATATTTTGTTCAAATTAATAATGATTAATAATTCATTAATTGAAAATTTTGAATTTTATATCATCTGAAATCTTTTGAAGGAGTGTGATTCTAAAATATTTGGAGGGTCATGCATTTTTTAATTCATTTTTCTTTTGTATTTTTTCAGTTGTGTGCTCTCTACTAATTTTTAGGATACTGCAAAAAGTTAACGATAAATATGATACTTTGTTCAAATTAATAATGATTAGTTCAGGAATTGAGAATATTTTATTTTGTTATAAATATTCACTTACAATGCACATTTTACTTGGTCTCTAGATTTTGTAAACAATGTGGTATCTGCATCATGGATAGTGTAGGTAGATGATATATTATATACAATAGGTCTAAAGAAATATTAAATGATCATTATTGTATATTCTAAAGATCTGCATCATGGATAGTGTAGGTAGATGATATATTATATACTACAGAGAGGTTTGTTAGTTTAATATATTATGCACAAATGCTCATATTAGAAAACATGTAATCATGGCTTTGAGAATTGAGAGACTATGCAAATTGAAGGATTTTCTTTCTATTCATTTGTAAAGAATCCCGCTTGAATCATCTTAGATCTTCATTAGAAGGGAGGGATTTTTTTTTTTTTTGTAAGTAAGAGGTTTAATATATTAAGTTCCCGCTAGAGGCAAAAGAAGTTCCAAAAATACAAAGATAGTCCTGTTGTGATGACTGGGCTGCCCCAACAGAGGGGAAACCAGCCCAGTCAGCAGCCTAGTCAACATATGCATAATTGTAAACTATAAAAAGGAGAAACTGACACATCATCAGACCATAAAAAGGAGAACCTGACACATCAGCAGGTTAAACATCAGACGCGTAGCCTGGCCAGGTGGCGCTAAGATCCCCTGGCCATGGTTCCTCCTCGACAACAGCTATTCCATCTCCCCACTGCATCTCGAACTGCTCCGTGGTCGCAGCACCCGGGCCATTCCTCGCGTCGTCCTTCATTTCCGGGGTCGCCTTCCCACCTCGTTCCAGAGCCGACCCTGCTGCATTCTGTTGTGCCTTATCCTCGCCTGTCATAGCTGCTTCCTGCATTGAGGTATCCCCAGTTGTCGTTGTGCCCATCTGGTTTACTCCTTCGGTTGCATCTGCTGCGGGTTCCCGGGGTGATAGCACAGTCTCATATAACGAGGAGAGGAGATGGAGAAATTGTGCCACCTTTTCGTTGGTGAGTTGCAGCCTGAAGTGCAAATCCTCTACCCCCTGGCGGAGTTCGAAACAAGGCCGTAGAGAATGGACAACTTATCTTTCAGCTGGTCGTCTGTGGTGGAGTCGGAGGTGGGAGCGTCGGGGTGCCCAGGCTTCCGCGCAGGAGGAGGCTAGTCGACCCCTATATCTCTTGTAAAAGCCGGGTTTGGAGAATGGACTGGTTCAGTTACCAGTGGAGCGAGGAGAAGTCTCAGCGTCGAGCTGGGTAGCCGAGGAACGAGTTCCAGGCCATTGAAGTTCACAGTCGGGGGGTTGAGAGAAGTGGGGTCGAGAGTCTCGGCTTGGTGGATGGCTGAATCGGTAGGAGGCGAGGCAGGCAGAGATAAGGAGGGTCAGCGCGGTTTCCATGGAGAGCCCTGTCGTGGCCTCCCTCTCAAGCGTTCTTTGTGTCTAGGCATGGTACGCGCGCGGCGGTGGTCGTCGGGTTGAGAGATGAGAGGAGCCGCCGAGAACCAGTAAGCGCAATCAAAGAATGGCCATGGCTGCGGAAGGGAGAGCCAAACGAACTAGCCACAAAGATAATGAAATAATGCCAATAGCAGCGCCATAATACAGAGCAGAGGCCTAGTGCGGGCATTTACGCGCTTTCCCATCGTCATAAGGGCATATTAATGCTGCGGGGGGGGTGGCTAACGGTGGCACGAGCCCGTCACATGGCTCCGTGCCCCGTTGGCATGTGCCCGCTCCTATTGCGCTCCAGGTGGTCGCCCATAACACCCCATCCGGGGTTGGAAGGGAGGGATTTTCATTCATATAAGGGATGATGTTTAGCTGGGAACTGCAATTAATGATGGCCATGTTGGATAAACTGAAAAAAATTGTTATCTTTAAGTTTCTATGTTTCCTATATTTTAGTCCATATCTTCCCAAGGTGCTTAGAATTCATGTAAAAGATAAGACAAAAATCTTTAAGTATTTAGAAGAACATATTCATTCTTATTTTGTTGTTTATTCTCCTTTCAATCCTATCTTAAACATAAATATTTTATGTCTTTATCATATCCTTCCAAGATCTTTGAAATTAATCTCCAAGAGAAGACCAAAATCATTAAACTCAATAAGGATGCTTCTTGGTTCCCCTCTCATTTTCCTCTACAAGAATTTTTTATTTTTTATTTTATCTTTTTTAATAAAAATCAAAATATACATACACTGATGTTGGCACAGGGGCAGACCTAGGGTTCAACGCTCAAGAGCGCACCAATAAATCCCTAACTACCGACCCTTTCGGCAATACCTGCGAAGCAGATGAAGTCTCACCCGAGGTAGAGGCAGGGGTGGTTGCAGGGCTTAGGGGTCTGCAACCTTAGTTGGGACACAGATCTGTGATTATCCTGCTTACAGTGCACTTAGCATCAGTTATTTCCTAACATACATTCATTAATACACTTCGTATAAAGCACAGAGCACCACAATAATTACTCAGATCTAGCACTTAGTAATGATAAACAGGTTACACTCAATAGATTAAGCACTTATCATCTTATGTATCATATCTAGCATGCATTCATATCTCATAAGCACAAAGCATCAATAGATCTATCTAAACATATCAGAGCACTTAGCAAGAGAGAGACAAGNTATTAATGCTGCGGGGGGGGTGGCTAACGGTGGCACGAGCCCGTCACATGGCTCCGTGCCCCGTTGGCATGTGCCCGCTCCTATTGCGCTCCAGGTGGTCGCCCATAACACCCCATCCGGGGTTGGAAGGGAGGGATTTTCATTCATATAAGGGATGATGTTTAGCTGGGAACTGCAATTAATGATGGCCATGTTGGATAAACTGAAAAAAATTGTTATCTTTAAGTTTCTATGTTTCCTATATTTTAGTCCATATCTTCCCAAGGTGCTTAGAATTCATGTAAAAGATAAGACAAAAATCTTTAAGTATTTAGAAGAACATATTCATTCTTATTTTGTTGTTTATTCTCCTTTCAATCCTATCTTAAACATAAATATTTTATGTCTTTATCATATCCTTCCAAGATCTTTGAAATTAATCTCCAAGAGAAGACCAAAATCATTAAACTCAATAAGGATGCTTCTTGGTTCCCCTCTCATTTTCCTCTACAAGAATTTTTTATTTTTTATTTTATCTTTTTTAATAAAAATCAAAATATACATACACTGATGTTGGCACAGGGGCAGACCTAGGGTTCAACGCTCAAGAGCGCACCAATAAATCCCTAACTACCGACCCTTTCGGCAATACCTGCGAAGCAGATGAAGTCTCACCCGAGGTAGAGGCAGGGGTGGTTGCAGGGCTTAGGGGTCTGCAACCTTAGTTGGGACACAGATCTGTGATTATCCTGCTTACAGTGCACTTAGCATCAGTTATTTCCTAACATACATTCATTAATACACTTCGTATAAAGCACAGAGCACCACAATAATTACTCAGATCTAGCACTTAGTAATGATAAACAGGTTACACTCAATAGATTAAGCACTTATCATCTTATGTATCATATCTAGCATGCATTCATATCTCATAAGCACAAAGCATCAATAGATCTATCTAAACATATCAGAGCACTTAGCAAGAGAGAGACAAGCACATCAGCACAATACACAGAGTTGTCATGGTTCACCCCCACCCTAGGGCTACATCCAAAAAGTCTTCTTTATATTATCTTGGTCAAGCAGTTACATCATGGAGTTTCAATGACCCTTACTTCGCACGGGATAGATCATCTGCGCAGCTCGTTAGATCCCTCTTGCTTGCACTCAGCACAAATCCTTCTACAGTCTCTCGTAGAGACTTGCACTCAGCTCTGCAAGTCTTACACAAAATGCACAGAGCCTTATGATACTTGATCACACAGATCCCACTACTAGCATTAAGCCTTCAAGATCCTACCCCGCATAGGACAAGAGATCTGTGCAACTCGCTAGATCCTCTTTCCCCGGGTAGATCCAAGCACTAAGCCTTCTCACACACTATGCACTCAACACTTATTACAGCATGCACAGAGCTCTTACAGTCACACAGACTTCTGATCACATAGATCCAACTTATGCACTAAGCCATTGACTAGACAAGGCCCCTCTTCTTACATGGCCTAGACCTCTATTTATACATAGAAAAAGGCCTAAACAAGGGCCGACATCCCTTTCTCGTTACAATATTCCCAAAAAACCCAAAAAGGTTCCACAAAAGGTGGCAAGATCTTGTGATCTCCGCTTCGCTACGCACTCCGTCTTCGACAGGCAGTCGAAGTACCAAACGGTCAACTATGACCAAGTATTCCTCAAAACTTGGTCTAGGGCCAATAGTTCCCCAACACTCACCTGTGACTCGTCCCGAGTCACTCTTCTCTGGGTAAACTCTGCCTCGAAGACCTCGAGCTTCGCTCGAGCTGCTTCGACCTGTTGCTTTGCTACTGCTTCTTGTTCGACAAACTCCTGAATGAGTGCGTTACTAACTGTTCCTTCTAAGCGTTGCTCTGTTGTGTTCATGACCTGTTCCAGGTCTGTCCCTTGGCTCTCAATCTCTAAGAATAGTTGACATGCCCTATCCTGCAAAGGTTGAAGTTGTTGCGTCACTTCCATGACCTTACTCTGGATCATATGAATCTGCTGCTGCACAACACATTGTTCCTAGGACCTCTTCATTTTCTCTATGGTCGGTAGGGCCTTCAGCTGTACCTGTAACTTCTTGGCTTGGTACTTCGCCTCCTGGAGCTGTGACTCCAATTTATGCAATTCAGGGTTCTCAGATAGGTTCTCATGTATCTGTGCACTTCTACTACTTAATTGCTTACATTTTTCAGTGAGTGCCTTAATCCTTTCTACTGTACTTCGGGCATTCACTTCTCGTTGGTCACGTTCTTCTTGTGGAGTACTCGGTATAGCTTGGAGCTCTAGTTCTACTACTCTTTGTTGCAGTTGCTGAATGACTTCATCAAGCTTCATTACTTGGCGTTATATGGGTTCTTCTGCGTTCTGTTCTAAGCCAGTCACAGAGTGAAATGTTCTGTTGACAGCTTCTTCGATCCCAATCTGCTTCGTGAGCAACTACTCCTTTTCTTTATGGATTTTCGCTCTGTCTTCTTCAAATTTCGCTAGGATGGCATCCTTCTCTTGCTGCGCAGCTTGGCGTTGCTCTATGATTTCCTCATGTGCTTTCTGTAGGGCCTGTGTAACCTGTGTTGTTGCTTCTTCTGCGTTCCGAAGACGAACTTCAACTATGTCGACGATATTACAGAGTTGAACTAATTCATCTCCTTCTATTGTTCATTCTAGCAGAGGCATCGTAGGTGCTGCGCGGCTAGACTGAAGTGATCGTTGCACTCCTCGGAGCTCGGTTTCAATTCTGTTGTACATCATTTCTTGCTTGGCCTCCTGCTTTTCTGTGATCTCTTCTATAGCTTCATTCAAAGTCACGAGGAGAAAGTTGAAGTAATCTGGATTGAGCATGGTCTTCATCTTGGTCACGGTCGCTTTGGCTTTCTTCTTAACGGAAGACTTCGAAGGTGACCCTTTTCTTTTCTTTAGAACTTCGACTTCATATTCTGGTTGCTGCTCAACTTCTTCTAAGTCTTCATCGTTACCTTCTTCATCTGGTGTGACGGAAGTTGTCCTTACAGAGCGGCTATCCACATCTTGAACCTCTTCAGTTTTCTTGGTCTCCTTTGTCTTCTTTGTCTTACTGGACCCAGGTGTGTCTTGTGTAGCTTCTGGGCTGCTAATATCTGAAATATCTGTTGGATTTGCTGCAACGAGGAGGTCCATTAACCCTTGATTCGACCGTTATGGTGTAGTCTAACGGTCAGGTAATAGGTCATAACTTTCTTCCGAGCTATTCGGGCCATCAACGAAACAGGTATGTTGTCTTCTAACGGTTATATTACTTCGACATGGCGAAGTGCCATATGTCGTTGTTCTGCTATCTCGACGAAGCTCAAATTCTGCATGTTTTCCTTTTGCGGGGTTTCTTCTGGAACATTCTGTAATTTCTCCAACTTCGCTTTCTTCTTCATGAGTTTTCTAGACTTATTCCCAGTGAGCTTCATTTCGGTCATCCTTTTTTTATTCTGATTCTTTTCTTCTCTTGGCATGGTAACTTCGCAGTGCTGAGATTCTTTCTTCAGATCCACGGGTATTACTTGTCCAACATATTTTTCGGTCCTCTGTGGTTCTTCTAGCGTTCTATCAACTTCGTCATCCAAGTTCTTGGGGTCAAGAACCCTTGATCTATTCTCCCATTCTTCAATCAACTGCGCAATCCTTCAAGTCATGAAGTCTCTTAACTCTTGTCTTTGTTGTTCTAGGTCATTTTCTGCTTCCTGCTTTTTGGCTTGATCTTTATCAATCCAAGGTTTACCAAGTAACATAGTAAACGGGGCGCTGTCCTCCACGAACTTAACAATCTCAAAATGTTCTTCTGTCGAAGCTCCATGAACATTCATAGATATCTGAGTGAGATTTCCACATAGATTTACCAACTTTCCTCTGAATAACCCTATTCCTCCTAATGAAGGGTTCATGTCAAGTCTTCTTATAGCTTTCCAGGTTCCTTCTGTCATAATGTTCATCAGTGTTTCTTCATCCAAAACACAGTCAATGTCGAAGTCTCCTATTATCACTTCGTTCTGTTCTTTCTTCTTGAAGATTTCTAATAAGATGAGGTCTCTGTGATCATTAAGGGTTTCTTGCATTTTCATCAATACTTTCTCTGATTTTTTCAGGGGTTCCTCTATAATCTGAGTCTCTTGATCTCCTGCTTGCTCTATATTCATTTTTTCAAGTCTAGTAATCATTCTAGGGCAATCCAGTACTTCATGGTCCATAGCCTTACAACAAAGACAACTGGGTCTTCGCCGAAGGCATTCCTTAGAAATATGTCCGGACCTTCTGCAATTGTAACAAAGAGTTAATTCTCTCTTTCTCTTCAATGATCCCCAACTTTTCATGTACTGTGTGCTAGGATCATAACGGTTAGCCTGCAAAAATTTCTTTCTAGGATCCTGCATCCATTGGTTAGTCCCAAAATTCTTTCTATGCATAGGTATAACATATCTATCACTATACTTATCAGATATATTCATATCAAACTTTCTTTCATCTATTAATTCCCTAGTTTTGAAGCTAGGATAGAATCTATCAAACATACCTAGTTCAATGCTTTAGAAACAAAAAATTTCACTTATCTTACTTCTACAGAGCACAAAGCTTCCAGATCTAAGACTTTTAACTATTCTTACTTTGATCAAAGCACAGAGCTTACAGATCTTACCTTTTTTCTTGCAGATCTGACCTCTTTCTTCGCAGATTTGACTTCTTTTTCTTCAGATCTGACCTCTCTTCTTCAGATCTGATATTTCTTTCTTGTAAAAAAGATTCACAGGTCAAACAGAACATTGTGCACTAGGGCAATAGATCTACGCACAGAGCTTATTTCGCACAAAGATTCTTCTTCTTCAGTTCCCAACAATCACAGTTCCAGGTCCCAGCAACGGAACCATTTGTTGGCACAGGGGTATACCCAGGGTTCAATGCTCAAGAGCGCACCAACAAAGCCCTAACTATCGTCCCTTTCGGCAACACCTGCGAAGCATATGAAGTCTCACCCGAGGTAGAGGCAGGGGTGGTTGCAGGACTCAGGTGTCTGTAACCTTAGTTGAGACACAGATATGTGATTATCTTTCTTTTAACGCATTTAACATCAGTTATTTTCTAGCATACATTCATTAATACACTTCGCAAAAAGCACAGAGCATCGCAGTAATTACTCAGATCTAGCACTTAGCAATGATAAACAGGTTATACTCAATAGATTAAGCACTTATCATCTTATGTATCATATCTAGCATGTATTTATATCTCATAAGCACAAAGCATCAATAGATCTATCTAAACATATCAGAGCACTTAGCAAGAGAGAGACAAGCACATCAGCACAATACACAGAGTTATCGTGGTTCACCCCCACCTTGGGGCTACGTCCACAAAGTCTTCTTTATAATATCTTGGTCAAGTAGTTACAACACGGAGCTTCAATGACCCTTACTTCGCACGGGACAGAGGATCTACGCAGCTCACTAGATCCCTCTTGCTTGCACTCAACACAAAGCCTTCTACAGTCTCTCGCAGAGACTTGCACTCAGCACCGCAAGTCTTACACAAAATGCACAGAGCCTTATGATACTTGATCACACAGATCCCGCTACTAGCACTATGCCTTCAAGATCCTACCCCGCATAGGACAAGAGATCTGCGCAGCTCGCTAGATCATCTTTCCCCTTGTAGATCCAAGCACTAAGCCTTCTCACACTCTGTGCACTCAACACTTATTAAAACATGCACAAAGCTCTTACAGTCACACAGACTTCTGATCACATAGATCCAACTTATGTACTAAGCCATTGACTAGAGCCCCTCTTCTTACATGGCCTAGACCTCTATTTATACATAGAAAAAGGTCTAAACAAGGGCCGACATTCCTTTCCCGTTACAATATTTCCAAAAAAACCCAAAAAGGTTCCACAAAAGGTGGCGAGATCCTGTGATCTCCACTTCGCTATGCACTCTGTCTTCGACAGGCAATCGAAGTACCAAACGGTCAGCTATGACCAAGTATTCCTCAAAACTTGGTCGAGGGCCAACAACTGATTTGCTCTGATGGAACACCGCAAATACCCATAAAGACTATTCACCATACTTTTTCACTCTTAACATTCAAACAAAAACAGAATCGCAAATACCCATAAAGACTATTCACCATACTTTTCCACTCTTAACATTCAAACAAAAACAAAATAAAAAACATAATCGCAAATACCCATATAGACTATTCACCATACTTTTCCACTCTTAACATTCAAACAAAAACAGAATAAAAAATAGAATCGCAAATACCCATAAAGACTATTCACCATACTTTTCCACTCTTAACATTCAAACAAAAACAGAATGTTCGTTATGACCTATATTCCTTATTTTTATTTTGTTGTTTATTATCCTTTTTAATCTTATCTATCTTAAGTATTTTGTGTGTAAAAAAATATAATGTTCATTATCGCCTATATTCCTTATTATTTTGTTGTTTATTAGCCTTTTAATCTTAAAGTATTTTGTGTTTATCATGGTTTAGGGAAGATGATACTCTGTTGGAGATACTCCAATTTATATTTAAAATTCTTTTATCATATTTTATTATAAAATTATATATTATTTTCGTTAAAATTCTATTATCATATTTTATTATAAAATTATATATTATTTCGATTTTTATAATGGGATGATATGGCTATAAATGCCTTTCTACCCTATGCAAATTGGTGATAAAATTATTTATACTACCCTATGTAAATTGGTGATAAACTCATTTATTATTTCAGTTTTTATAATTGGATGTGTTAGCTTCGGAAGTCACTCCTGGATTGCTTGCAGGAGCAGAGCCCGACACCCATCAGTTTATGTCACGATTTGTTTAATAGGGTGATCAAATGGAGGTTAACTCAAAATGATGTGGTTCTAACTCCGAAACTAGGCCAGGCATGCATGGACAAGTGAGGTCTTAGATAACTTCAGACAGTGAGCTGTAGTAAGGGTGAGTAGGGGGAAGACTTGTATCAGAGAGATGCTAAGACATCAGGTTATATAGTAGACATCAAGTTCTATAGTAAACATCAGGTTCCTAATAGACTGTGGAGGAAGACATCTAAACGCAAGATCTTATTACGCTCAAACGCAAAAAACCAGAGAAAACAATAGTGCCACAATAAATCCTTTATCACAACATAATTGCCATAATTCGTGCGAATCAGTCGGTCACTAACTATCTTAGCATAAGATGAAAACAAGATGGAGTGAAGAGACTGTCTGTCATTAAACAAGAAATCTTACATGTAAATACATAACCAGGGAACTAGAGTCTGTGCTAAAACTTTACAATCGGGAGCTCTGCTCTACCATCGATGCCTTGCCAAAATACCAAGACTGAGTCTATATACTCAAGAAAATTCACTTCACAGAGGCGTGTCCAGTCACCCAAAACTTGGTGTCCCTTCAGTCAAACTCGTACTGATATCTTTCTCTAAGCGCCACCTTAACTACGCATGGCTCCTGTAAGGAAGGTAGCTGGGCCATTAAGTGTTGGGCTGGCGTGCGCAGACTTCTCTGTCGAGTCGAGGACTTCGGCATGGTTTCTTTGAGAAGATCGATACACATGACCTCTTTGAGCAGGCGGCTTGCCAGACCCTCCATTCCCCTTACTTAATGAATGAAAGGAGGTTTCAACCACCCGCTCTCTCCTTCATTTACTTCAATGCTAGAAACAGTGTTGAGATCGGGTTCGATGGTGCCCTGAGATCGCAGTGATCCCCTCTGTAACTGAAATCGACACCTTTGGCCTTCTTTACGCAGCTCCTATCTGTCTCCAGGTGACCACGGACTGTGACCACGTGCTTATTCCCAAGGTGCTTTCGGAGTTCACGAATATGAAGGGGCTGATCCTTGCTGATTGAAATCACGATGAGAGATATGCCGAGACGGCTTAATCGGGCACCACGCGTCCCTCTAGATCTGACGGCTCTTAATTCTCTCGACGATACCGTGGGCCTGGGTCCGGGACTCTCCCGGCACCTCGCGCATCGGAATATAACGGAGCTTCTCTTTGCGTCTTGGAGTCGCGATGGATGAAATGCCGAGATGGCTCAATTTGCTGCCAGGTGTTCCATTTAGATGGACGGCTGAAAATGCTTCGTAATGTTGCGGGCCCCAGTTTCGACGCTTTCAACGCTGTCGGGGTTCGAGGTTTCGCGATGTTCAAAGACATAAAACCTTCACCCCTTGCACTCGCGACTGCCGAAAAGCTGACGTGACCAGATCTCGTGCCACGTGCCCTTTGGGATGAACGACTGTCATCCATTCATGCACAAAACATGGGCGCTATCTATTACGCTAACATCGACGCAACTTCGCTAACTACGATTTTCCGCCAACCGTTGATCTGTCCCTTTAGATGAATCCTGATCGTCAGGATCAGACTGCTCGCTCGCTTGATTTAAGCCCGAAATAGACTTTTTCTGTGAGCTGCACTCGACACTCATCGCGCCCCTTGCAGGCCTGATCACTTTTGTTCTTCGGACAAGAAATGTTACTAACATTAGGCTCCATGGGGGATAGAGTCGTCCCTGTGATGCTCTAAGGACTCATTGTGCAGTTCCAGTGCCTTGCTATTGGGCTATGGAGTCATTATTAAGCTGAAAAATAAAAACGAAAATGAACAAAGAAATAAAAGGACAATATTTACAAACAAAAGAGCCATCTATGGCTCAAACAAAACATTTCTTCAGAAAATGCCCATTTACTGGGCAGTTGAAAGCTTCTTTACCCTCCAAATCCTGCAGCTGATATGTGTTATTTGAGAAAAACTCAGAGATTTTGAAAGGCTCGATCCACAGGGCTTCAAATTTACCATGTTTGCCCTTGTCTTGTTTAGGAGCATCCCATTTCATTACCAGGTCCCCTACCTGGAACTCCTCCTTGTTGGTTTTTTTATCAAAAGCCTGCTTGATCCTTTGTTGATGGTCCTGAACTCTGATCATTACCTGTTCTCTGGCCTGCTGGACTTCTACCAGCTGATAAATTCTTCAGATCATATCATTGGGCTCTTCTTGATAATCCTGGAAGAATTTCGCTACGGGAATGACCAGCTGAGAAGGAAAGACAGCTTCTGTTCCGTAAACTAACTGGAAAGGAGAGATTCCTATAGATCTCTTTGTGGTCACTCGATCGGCCCATAGAGCGAACTTCAACTTCGAATTCCAAGCCTTTTTGTTATCCTCCAGCAATCTTTTGATGATCCTTATTAGGATTTTGTTGGAGGACTCTGCTAGACCATTTCCCTGTGGATAATATGGAGTGGAGTGAATCATCTTGATTCCAAATTGCTCACAGAATTTGACCAATGGTTCGGCTTTGAATGAGGTTGCATTATCTGTAATGATCTTTCTTGGGCAACCGAATCTTGTGATGAGGTCTTCCAAGAATCCAATAATTACTTTGTGGGAAGCATTCCTAGTGGGGATGGCCTCAATCCATTTGGTAAAGAAGTCTGTGGCAGTCAGGATCCACCTGTGCTACCCACTGGAAGCAGGGTGGATTTCTCTGATAAAATCTAAGCCCCATTGTTGGAAGGGTCTTGAAACCACCACCGGTTTTAACGACAGAGACTTGAGCTGCTGCTTTCCAGCAAATTTTTGACATTTGATGCAGGCTCGGACCTTTTTGCAAACATCAGTGAACATGGTAGGCCAGTGTATCCAACCCTGAGGATTTTGTGGGATGTGGCTTTCCAGAAATGGTGCCCTCCACACACGCCGCTATGAAATTCAGCCACAATCATTTCGGCCTCTTGTGGACTCATTCATTTTAAAAGAACCCCCAGGGGGTCTTTCCAATATAACATTTGATCGATCAAGCAGTATCTGACTGCCTTGAGCTTTATAGCTCTTGCTTTGTTCCTTTGCAGATCGTCTGGGGGCCGCAACTCTTGCAGGAAGTATATGATATCCTTATACCAAGGACATCAGGTCAATGGGGGCTCCCTTTGAGGGTCTCTTTCAAACAGCCGACCCCGCTGGATTCCCGAGCATTCGTTGATGAAACCTATCCCCAAGGCTTGGCAATTAGCTTCAGCCAACAGCTTGGCTAAGCCCTGACCTTTGATCTATTTGGTAGGCCTTATTTCTAGGTCAAATTCCAGGATCTTGGCTATCCATTTACTCCTCTTCCCATCAATGTCGGGATGTACAAGGATGTCCTTCACAGAGGATGAAGGAACGTATGCAATCACCTTTGAGTGCAGGACATAGACCCTGAAAGATTTGAGAGCTTTTACTATGGCATAGGCCTGCTTCTCCATGATTTCATATCTGACCTTTGCATCTCTTAATGCCTTGCTGAAGAAGGAAATGGGTTGCTCTCGCCCTTCCTCATTTCTCTGCAACAAGACCGCTGCTACTGCATCAAAAGAGGCGAAAGAGAAAATTAGGAAATCTTTCGAATAGTCAGGACTGATCAGCACTGGTGCCTCAGTCAATGCTTTTTTTATTCGGACAAAAGATTCCCTGGGTTCAGCAGTCCATTTCACTTCATTTCCCTTCTTGAGTATGGCTGTGATGTGTTTCACCAGCTCAACGAAATTTGAGACGAATCTCCTTAGGAAATTAATCTTCCCCAAAAAGGCCTGAACTTCCTTCTTCGACCTGGGAAGCGACAGGGTCCGAATTGCCTCCACTTTGCTAGGATCAATCCTCACTCCTTTTGCTGATACTATATGGCCTAATAGCTTCCCCTCCTCCATAGCAAACAAAAATTTCTTAGGGTTCAGGGAAAGGCCGAATCTTCAACATTTTGAGAAGACTTTCCTTAGGTGACAGCAGTGCTCTTTGTCGGACCTTGAGAAGACTGTGATGTCATCTAGATAGATCACCACGAACCGATTTTTTTCCCCAATAAAGGCTATGTCCATGGCTCGCTGAAATGTGGATCTTGCATTCATTAACCCAAAAGGCATTTTGGCGTACATGAATGTGCCCCAAGGAGTGGTAAAGGCCGTCTTTTCTCTGTCTTCAGGCATGACCAATATCTGATTATAGCCAGAAAAACCGTCGGTCATGGAAATCCTAGATGCACCGGTTACCTTCTGTAATATGTGCTCCATGTTGGGCAGGGGATAATTTTCTTTCTTTGAGCTCCTGTTCAGGTTCCTGAAGTCGACACAAAGCCTGATTTCTCCACTTTTCTTCCTTACCGGAACCAAATTGGCCACCCATTCGGAATATCTCAGGGGGACGATGATCTGGGCCTCCAACAACTTCTTTAC